>JAXQQM020092338.1:0-103881 GCA_034641835.2 Pinus albicaulis | reverse complement strand
AAAATTCAGCATTTGACAGTGTTTGCCTTTTTTAAAGATAAATCTGAAAAATATTTGCTGGAGAGATAAGGTATATTGTTTATGTAATTTTAATGTAATATTTTTGGAGTAAAGTAATTTTTTTTTTTTTAATGGAGTGATAAGGTATATTTTTTATGTAATGTCAGATAAGGTTATTTGTAATATTTTTGGAGTAATAAAGTGATTTTTTTGTAATTTGTTTCTGGAGAGATAAGTGTGCCTCAAAGTAATTTTACTTTGAGGGGGGGTAGCTTTTTTTTACTAGATTGTGCAAGAGCATCATTGTAAAAGTCAAATTTTGAAAGATACCTTGTAAATCTTTGAGAAATTGACTAGAGCCAAGTGCAAAGCTCAGTCATTTTTCTCTTGTTTCAACGACTATACGAGGGTCAAGGCCAAGCCCCGATAGCTCGTTTTTTTTTGTGGCGTGTGTCGTGGCATGACGAGTTGCTCAATTTTTTTGTGTGCTTGATTCTTTTGGTGCACTGCTTCAACACTCCAATGTCGAAATTAATTAATCTCTTCTCTAAAACTGATAAGCTAGAAGGAGTGAAATCCTATAAGACATGGTGACGTCTAATTGAAAGCACTCTTATTTTTAATGAATTGTGGCATGGCATTTGTGATGGCAACATTAAGCCAAATAAACCAACAGATCCAGATTCACTTGCAAAATGGGAAATAAAAGATGCCAAGGCATTAACTCTTATAAAAACTTCAATTACTAATGAAATGTACATACACATTGAAAATTCTTCAGATGTATGGGCTGCTTTACATACATTCAAAGATCTCTTTGATACACAACCTAAATCAAAGAAGGTTGATCTTCAATTAAAATTGCTTCAACAGAAATTAACTGAAGGTGGTGATGTCCTTGAGTACATTTCACGACTGAAAAACATTTAGCAAGAAATCATCAATGTTGGTTTTCAAGTTGTTGATGAAAGCTTCTTAACTACAATTTTAATTGCTGGATTGCCATCATCATATACTCATTTTTTGGAAACTTTGCAAGTCACTAGCAAGTTAGAGAAGATCAAATTTGATGAAATGAGTGACATGTTAGCACAGCATGATAAAAACTTCGGGAAGAGGAAGCAGATTGGGGAAGATGTCTTCCTCACTAAAGCCAATTCCAGCAACTCCTCAGCTGACAATTCTAGAAACAAAGGAAGAGGTAATTTTAATCAAAATCAAGCAACGCAAAGTCGTGGTCGCAATCAACACATAGGAAACAACTCCAACAGAGGCTCCAATTCAGGCAGAAACAATTTTCAAGGCAGAGGCAACAATCAAAACAGACGATATCATCAAGGCACATGACAGAGTCCAGGAAGAGGACAAACTCAAAACAGAGGACAAAGCAGAGGACGAGGACAGTCTTAAGGCAGAGGATAGTCTCAGGGAATAGGCACTAATTTGAGTCAAATTGTTTGCAGGTGATTTAACAGAGTTGGTCATTATGCAGCAGATTGTAGAACTTCTATTGAGAAAATTTCTAAGTTTCATCCAAACTCAGCACAGTTTGCAAATGATGAAGATGATCCTAATAGTTCCGAATATGTTTTCACAAACACAGAAGCAACAGCTTTACAGGTTTCAAGCTTTCTCCGCAGTGATTATGTGCATGGATTCTTGATACAGGCACAACTCAACACATGACATTTCGACGTGACTTCTTCTAGAGTTTCAAAGAATGTCATCTGAATCCAATCTATCTTGCTGATAAAACTAAACATGCTCCAGGCAAAGGTGTAGTTAAATTTTTTTTACCAGGCATCGGAGAAAGAATGATTTCTAATGTATGGTATGTCCCAACATTCAAGCAAAATTTTTTGTCCTTAGTCACAATTTGACAAGCAGGGCATACAGTGATTATGCAAGATGGCTCAGTTAAAATCAACTCAATTAAACAAAACATGCAAACAGTAATGATAGGTTATGAAGATGGAAAACTGTTAAAGATGAAAGGGACAGTTATTCCAAGACATTCTGACTTTGCAGGCGCAGCAAGTACATATATTTCACCAATCAGATTATGGCATGTTAGATATGGCCATCTCAACTTGACAGTCTCTCTCAGTTACAAAAACAGGGCATGGTTAAAGGACTTCCAACCTTCAAAAGGGAAAATGAAAAGTGTGAATCTTGCATTTTTGGAAAGCAACATCGAGAGACTTTTCCCACCAGTTCCTGGCAAGCAGACAAACATTTGCAGTTGGTTCACAGTGATATTTGTGGACCATTCCCAACTTCACTTGGAAATTGCATATATTTTTTACTTTTTATTAACGATTTTAGCTGGATGACATGGGTCTATTTCTTGAAGCAAAAGTCAAAAGCATTTGAAAAGTTCAAAACTTTTCATAAGCTTATTGAAAATGAAGTAAAGGAGAAGATTGACACTCTTCGAACTAACAACGGTGGAGAATTCACTTCAAATGAATTCAAAAAGTATTGCATGGAAAATGGAATCAAACGACATCTTACCAATGTCTACACTCCGCAGCAAAATGGGGTAGTAGAACAAATGAATCGTACCTTGTTGGGAATGGCACGATCTATGTTAAATTTCAAAAAGTTGAGTCCTTCATATTGGGCTGAAGCAGTTCATACCGCTGTCTATTTGAGAAACAGATCTCCCACAGCTTATTTAGACGGAATCACACCCTATGAATCATGGTTTGGATTCAAACCAAGGGTTAAGCATCTCAGAGTTTTCGGATCTATTTGTTATGCCTAGTTCCCAAGGAAAAATGAACTAATCTTGATGCACGAAGCTTAAGGTGCACAATGATCGGGTATTATGATGAGAAGAAAGGGTACCGACTTTTGTCGAATGGGAAATTTATTGTAAGCAAAGATGTGATCTTTGATGAAAATGAGAGTAAGAGTGCTGAAGAAGTTGAAAGTCTTCTTCAAAAGTTAGAAACAAAAACTGATAAAAGACATGGAAATTTACAAAGTCAACCAAATTCACCAAGTTGGTATGAAATTTATTTTCCTTCATCTGACAATGATTCATCCAGTTCGTCTTCATCACCAGTGCCATTCAGGTCTTCTAGCAGTTCATCCAACTCTCCTAGCAGCAACAGTTCTTCTGATAATGACTCTCCACCCCCAGAACCTATTGTTGCTCAACAGACATCAGTTTACATCAACCCTCTTTTTAATGATGGTGATTTTTCACAAGCCCAAACCAGTGAACATCAATTTCCGAAATGGGCGGTTCAAATTTTGAAAGATGTAAGGCCTAATGAACAAAACAAAACAGGGACGAGGGAATCGAAACAAAATGAAGGCAATTTTTCTTTGATAGCAAATGAGTTTACTAAACCTTCTTCTTATCAAGAGGCAGTAAAACATAAAGCATGGCAACAAGCAATGGTTGATGAATATCAAGCAGTTCAAGACAACAACACTTGGCAACTTGTTGATTGTCCTCAACATGTTAAAGCTATTGGATGCAAATGGGTTTATCGAATTAATTACAAGCAAAATGGTGATATTGACAAGTATAAAGCAAGACTTGTTGCTAAAGGTTTTGCGCAGTAGGAAGGGATAGATTATGAGGAAACGTTTGCTCCTATAGCTAAATGGAACACCATCCGCCTCACACTTGCCTTAGCAGCTCAACAAGGATGGAAAGTTCATCAAATGGATGTAAAAAGTGCTTTTATCAACAACGATTTACAGGAAGAAGTCTACATGACTCAACCACCAGGTTTTGAAATTGAGGGGCAAGAACATAAAGTCTGCAAACTGATAAAGGCTTTATATGGGTTAAAACACGCTCCCCGAGCTTGGTATGCCAAAATGGATGAATACCTTCGCAAAGTTGGTTTTCATCGCAGTGAATCTGATGATACCTTGTATGTACGCCAACAAGGTAAAAATATGGTGATTTTGATTATGTATGTCGATGATTTGATCATCACAGGAAACAATGATGATCACATTGAACAGGTGAAAAAGGAGTTACATGCGGGTTTTAAGATGATAGATTTGGGACTACTTCACTATTATCTTGGAGTTGAAGTATTCCAACATCCACATCAGATCTTCATTTCTTAGAGTAAATATGCAGCAGAAATTATTCAGCGATTTGGAATGCAGGATTGTAAGCCTATCCTTACCCCTATGGAACAAAACTTGAAACTTTCAAAATTTGAAGGGGGGGAAAAGGTGGACAACACTACTTACAGATAGTTGATTGGCAGCTTGATTTATTTGACAACCACTCGCCCTGATCTATCTTATCCAGTCAGTATTCTTTCACGTTTTATGCAGGAACCTCTAGACAGCCACTGGATTTCAGCCAAAAGAGTTCTTCGATATATCCAAGGAACAAAAGATTTTGGTCTTCTTTACAAAAAGACTAAAAATTTTGTACTTGGTGGATTTTCAGATGCCGACTTTGCTGGCAGTATTGATGACAGGAAATCAACCTCAGGTTACTTAATGAACATGGGGTCAGCTGCAGTTTCCTGGAGTTGAAAGAAGCAAGCTACAGTGGCCACTTCTTCAGTAGAAGCAGAGTACATTTCAGCATGGGAAGCAGCATGTGAGATTGTTTGGTTACGTCAAGTTTTACAGGACTTGGGAATTCCTCCAGCAAAAGCTACTTCGTTATTCATTGACAATCAGTCCACAATAAAGCTTGCCAAGAATCCAGTTTTTCATTCAAAGACAAAGCATGTGGACACCAAGTATCATCATATTAGATCTCTCATTGCAAAGGATGTCATCAAGCCAGTGTATTGTCCTTTAGAAGATCATACCTCTGACATTTTCACGAAACCTCTTGGCAGAATAAAATTTACTAAGTTCAGGGATGAACTTGGTACATGTTGTAATGTATCTTTGGATCATAGGGGGGAATGTTAAATGATCCAAAAATAAATATTATCATAGGTTATAAAGTTTGAATAAAATAATTATTAATTTAAGATATTAAATTAATAATTATTTTAGAATATTTAATAAATATTTGAGATACTTAGAAATAGAATTTTGTTATTAAAAAATAGGACTCTAGAATAGAGTCGTTTCCTAGGCTCTAAGTTAGGAATAAAGTTAGTAGAATAGTTAGAAGGTCATTTAATGTAAGTGGACACTTGTTATTTAATAAGTGATCCATAATTAGTGGAAGTTAGGACATTGAGCTTAGAAATAGCTCATTGCAAGAGTGTTTTTGTTGTTTGGGTGTAAACTCTTGCAATTAATTCCAAATGTAATTGTTTTTTCTGATTAATAAAATTACGTGTCTGGGGACACTTCGGCCATTAGATAGTTTCTTCGTCCTTTGCCAGAGAGTTTCCATCAAGGACAATCAATTTATTATTATAGAACAGAAGAAACATATTGCCAACAAGGCATAGAAGCTCAGAAGCGGAAGAAGAAAAATCGTTGTTCAGAGGGAGAAGTAGGATGATTTTTTAGGGGTTGCGTAGTGCCTAGCCAAGTTATGCGAATTGTTGGGGAGTTTGATTTTTCAGTTCAAGGTTGCAGAAAAATTTGGCTTGCTATTGTGAGTGATTCCAGTAGGAAGAGGGAGCACCAGTATCTCAGATTTTCGCTGAGCATATTCCTTGTATGGGTGCAAAAGGGTTTTTACAGCAATTACTAGAGCAGAATCAACATCGACTGGAAGATAAAGTGCACACATAGAGGAAATTTCTCTCAGAGGGTTTCTAGTTTAGAAATCCAAATCTCCAGTTGCATCTGGTAGTAGCTGCAAGAAAATTTTCTCACTCCATAGGGGAGCGCGAATAGCAGAATCAGTCATTGAGCAAGAGAAATAGGGAGCTTTTCGTTCTAGTTTCAGAGATGGCCACAACTAGGCTTAGACATCAGGATAGGTTGGAGGGAATCTCCAACTATATCATCTGGAAGGACAGGATGTCATTCCTGCTAGATTAATTTTTCCTGAAGACATTTCCAGAGAGCATGGTGGAAGTACCTACTTATGCAAATCAGTTGAAAGTGTACAAGAAATAGATGGCCAAGGAGAAGTGAATGATCCTAGATGGAGTTTGGGAGCATATAGTTTCACATATATCTGGAAAGAACACTTCCAAGTAGATGTGGGATGCTCTCTTACAGCTATATCAAAATAATTCTAAGCAGCGGAAGACATTCCTAAAGGAGAAGCTAAGAAACATAAGGATGTACAAGAGTGAAGGCATTGATCCCTTTGTCACCAAAATTCAAGAAATTCAAGATCACCTTACATTCATTGGAGAGGCGCCTCAAGACATATAGCTTGTGCATTTGGTGCTAAATAGTGTCGTAGAGGATTGGGAGATCTTTTTCCAATGCATCTTGGAATGAGATACTATACCTAGATGGGGCAATATGTGGTCATACCTACAACAGGAGGAAATGAGGCGGGCACTTGTGAAGACTTCCATCAACGGAAGCACCAGTAAGGGTTCGAAAGGTGAGAAGGAGGAAGAGAATGTGGTCCTTGCATCAAAGGGTCCTAGTCAGGGATAGGGTTCACAAGGGGAGAAGAAGAAAATGAAGGACCTATCTAAGGTCAAGTGTTTCAGGTGTGGCAAGTTTGGCCACTACAATACTTAGTGTCATCAAAGGAAGAAGCACAAGTAATAGAAGCGGGAGCAGGCGACAACATCAGTAGAGGTAAAAAAAATTTCCTCCAATTTAGAGGATGTTATTTTTTCTAGCATTGAATGTGTTCTAGCCACAAAATTTTGTGGAGAGGCTAGAATACATGAGTTCTCCAAAACCCAGAATAATTTCTGGAAATTCCACCTAGAAGTGTCTCAATTATATTATTAACCAAATTATAAATATTTCCTAACTATAAACTTAGGGAATATGGTTAATTAATCAGTATTAATTAATACAATGTGAGAATCATCTAGAAACTCACACTGATCGACATGGAATTAATTTGGGTCACCGATTATGTTTTAATCTTGGTCATTGGTGCTCCAACAGAAGATTATAAGAAGAAGTCGATGGGTAGATGGAGAACACACCAATGCAGTTACTCAGTTTCCTTAGCAGTTCAATTTTCTTAGTGGTTGTGATTCAGCAGAGAATATAGAGGTAGAGGGTGAGTACTAGGTGAGAGAGGAGAGTGGCGAAATTACTAGAGGAAGATTTCCATCTTCTGGAAGAGGCAGAGTGAGGAAGGGCAAATTCCACAATAGTTATGTGAAATCACTACGCAAAGAGTGACGTAAAGGCTCCAATGTGAGGAGAGAGGGTCCATCTCAGGGGCAAAAATTTGCAGTGGAGTGTGAGAAAAATCTAACAAAAATTCTCTCAGTATTTTACTTAGATTAGATTTCCAGTAGAGCATCTAAAATTTTTGTACTCATATTTGTTGTTGAAGAATAATAAGAAAACCCTCATCCGTTGCACCAATTTTCCCACATTGGGTTTTTCCAGGGACATTTGTCCAAAAATAACTGTGTTAATATTCTTGTGTGTGTGGTAGAATTTCTGAGTTTCCAATATTTTATTTTCTAGCCATTGCGTTGTCATTCTGACACTGCTCTGCACCAACTGATACTGGTCCATCTTGCAAGGTATTGATCCGAGAGGTGGACTCCTCAAGGATCCTACCCAACTGCAGTTCTAGAACACCCCAATTCTCCCCTGTAGATATGTGGGAAATCATGGTGAACTCCTCCTCGATCCTTGCAGTTTCAACATGTGTATCATGTTTCTCGTCCTTGTACTTCTTCTTGAGACGACACTGAGTATCATAGTGACCCATCTCACCACACTAGAAACACTTGATCTTTGAGACGTCCTTTTTCCACCTTCGCTGCTCCTGCCACCCCTTGGATCCAAGGGTAGCATTCTCTTCCTCCTCCTTGGGCTTCAACCCACTATTGATGCTGCCATCATGTTTTCACTTAATCACATCTCGCCTCATCTCTTCCTGCTGAAGAGCGGCCCACATCTGTTCCTAATCAGGTAACCTTTCTCTGCCCAGGATTCTCTGGACAAAGAATTTCCATTCAACTGAGACTGAATTAAGGGCTATTCTAACCTTCTCGGTTCCTTGGGGCGTAGATCTGACAGCTACCAATTGATCTTGGGTTTCCTAAATTTTTGCAAGGAACGGATCAATGTGTTCTCCCTTCTGCATCCTTGTATATCGCATATTCTCTTGCAAGAACATCTTTCGTTGCTCAGAAGATCCTTGATACAATGTCTCCAAGGCATCCCACATCTCTTTGGAAGTCCCTTTTCTATTGATGTGACATAATACATGATCCCTCACTCAGTCGAGGATCAAATTCTTGGCTTTCGCCATATCCTTCTTATAATATTTTAACAGATCTGCATCCACATGGAAATATACTACACCATCGATGAAATATTTGAGATCACGCTCATCTATCATACATATGATCCTTGCATGCCATATCACATAGTTGGAGGCTCCCTCCAACCAATCTTGATATCTCAACCCATTAGCTGCCATCTCTGCCAACAAAATTCGAACTGATCCCTCTCTCCTCTGTGCAGCTGCTACACTGGCCTCCACACTCCCTACTGGAGTATGTAAATCTTCTCCTCGCTATTGCTTATCTGCATCTGAGAAATATAATTCCTTGGCTCAGAATTCACTGAGGAAGAGATATCCTTAAAAAGTGTCTTCTTCTTCTTCTTCTTCTTACACTTTTTTCCCAAGCAAATGTTGTAAAAAAAATGCATCCCACCAGTAGACTTTTATGCGTTGAATCTTCTGTTGCGTTGCTCCCTCTGTCATTGACAAGTCACGAACTGGAAATCTTACCTCTTTGTTGACTCACTCAGAGATAGATTTTCCTTGAGAACCTTTCCCTCCTCCCCTGGACTGCGCAAATTCGATCTACTGCCTACGCAGTTATTCGATCTCCCTCTTTCTCTTCAACATTGAGTTCTTCATGTTTTCTCTCCTGCTTCACCTGTGCTGCTATGAAACCAATGACATCTCTGATACCATGTGAAAATTCCTACTCTCTAAATCCTATTACAGCAAACTGATATTACTTCTCCTAATTGATAAATTATACAAGTTATTTATTGTGTTCTACAAGTATAAATTGAAGCAAATACACTACAACCTTCACTAAATAAACCACAGAAATTAAATGCAAAAACATTATCTGAGCAAGAAAATTAAACAAACATGACACCATTATTTTTGGACAAATGTCCCCAGAAAAACCCAATGCGGAAAAACAGATGCAATAGTTGAGGGTTTGTTTTATTAAGTATAAGTTACCCTGAATATAACAGGATGCCCAAATCTGACTATTCACAGAGATTCTGACTAATAGAGAATTAGTGAGGATTACCTCACACTAACATTGGAGATCTATCACTGACCCAACACTGAGCTGGACAGCGCCACGCTGCGTCTGTGTAGTTCTGCATCACTCTAGCTAGGGACTGCATCGCCTCCTTCTATTGGTCATTCTACTGGTTGGATGTTGATCATTTTCCCCTCTAGTCTCACACCCCGACACTTCGACACTGGATCTGACTGATCCTCAGCAAAATTGTGGATCTCTTCAAAGGCTCAGTGTTTCCTTTGCATGGCTCTGCGCTGCCCATCATAGTCCCTACATTGCCTCTTCTATGTCCTCTTCTCTACCTTCTTTGCGATGTATTCCCGGCTCAGGAAATATTTACAACCGGAACTATCACTCCCCCTCACTGCAAGAATCAACTCAATCAATCCTCCTACTGCTCTGCTCTTCTTACTTGAGAAATTGATCTCTAGACTCTCTCGATGTGTTTTCCAAATGCCCATCGAATTATTCTTATAATCTTCTCGTTTGATGACAAACGGCCTAGATTAAAACATAATCAACTCCTTATATCATATTGACTTGATATCTGTGTTTTTCTAGAAGTTTCACGCCCATTTCTATTAATATACTTTAATTATTTTAATTCCCGAAGTTTAGACTTAGCCTCTCATTAAAAATAATTAATTATTTTAATAAAACCCCATCTGGGTGGATTTTTTCAGAACTCTTTCTGGGTATTTTAGAATATATGTGTCTAAGCCTCCTTGCAAAATTTAATACTTAGAGAACATTCGATGCTACCAGAAATCAACATTTTGTCCAAAAACAACAGTGTTATATTTTGTGTATGTGTGCTTGTATTTTCTCAGTTTCCGGTTTATCTTCTACAGTAATTTTATTTGTGAAGATTGCATTGTGATTAATTCGTTGTTGTTGTAGCAATAAACTACTAAATTAATCTACAATTAGAAAAATTATTTCCAATTGCTACAATAGAATTCTGGTAGTGAAATTTTCACAATAACCCCTCCTAGGACCCCTACTAAATTAATTGGTAACATTTTTGCATCGATGTCAGGGACATGAGACGTGTGTCACATTCCCTTATGACATTGTCAACATATCATTCTTGGTGATTCCATTGGAAGAAGAAAGCCCTATTTCTTCAATGAAATTCAAGGTTAATGCTTGTAAGGTGAAGAAAGCATCTTCAAGGCTTTTAAATTCACCCTCGTGAATCCATTTTTATCACATATACAAAATCATGAAAAATGGCTTATTTTCAAAGAGAGATTGTCCTTGGTTTTCCTTGCAATAAACTTGATAATGAATATTTCCAAAATTTGTAGGCAAGTGTGGATTTGTTTGCTAAGTATTATGAGTATTTAATTGAGCACAAAGATGGGGATTTCATATTTGAGCATTGTAGTAGGAAGAGCAAAGAACTCTACCTAATACAATGTGCTTATGAGAAGGATCTTGGTTGTCTCTTTGATTTTTCTCACCATGCGTGTGCCTTGAATATCCTGATTGAACTAGTGAACGAAAGATATTACAATTCGCAACTAAGTCATCCCATAGAAGTCAGTGAATTGGATGATTGGAATGATTCTAAGGAAAATTGTGATGACCAATAAAATGAATAACCCATGAAGGATTTTCAAGCTACGGATTTGGGAATTAGGAATGAGCATGGTATTGATGAAATCCCCATTCATGCCCACAAGGATGAACAATATGAAATGGCGCTTCTCATCCATCAAAAGGCGTTTAATGATGTGGTTATTGTGGATCCCTATAAGGTTAACATTATTGATTTCCTCTACATAAATGACGAAAAATGTGATATTAACCATAATTTAGACAATAATCCTATTTATGACAATAACAAGGATTATGAGGTTGAGGTTGGTCTTTCCTTTCTTTAGGGTACAACTCACAATGAAATAATTATTCACACCATTAAGAAGGAGGATTTGTTGGAAGTAGCGGGCCCCATTTATGATACCGACAATGACCTTGACAAGAGCCCTACTTTCCCTTACCATCTCCAAGATCCCAATGGCCCTTGATTTTCCATTTCTCACACCATCACCAACATTGATGAATCTTTTCCCCCTCTTGAGTATGATGTAGAGGAAGAATCACTCATTATATGTATCCCTTCTCCCTAGTCATACCCTCAGGACCGTGATCACACAAATGTTGCCCCTTTTCAATGTGACCATCATATCGAACAACATGCTTGTTGTGTCTCCCCATGTCATCAATCTCCCTTTTCGTTCAATCATGACCTTAGGGTGGCCTTAAAGTGCGATATGCATGATAAGGACCATGATGGGGATGATACCACTGAGGTTGCCATCCATCGAAAGTTTATGAGCTTGATTGTTGATATCTCTATTTTTTGGTTGGAAGAAAGGCTCCTGTGGAGTACATCACATCCCTTTATTCCCTCTTCCCCCATGATACTCCATGTGTGGTCATTCTATTTTCCCACCTCCCGCCCTTGGGACCTTCCATATAGCCATTCCTGCCCTTGCCTTTGGATCTATTACATGAGTAACCAGAGGGGTAGTTGTTCTCATATTGATTAGATGATATATTAGTTGTGTTGGGTCTATGATTACACTTAGTATTTGTATGATGTAATATGCATGTTAGAGTAGGATGAATTGCATTTTGATTTTTGCATTAGAACTAACATCATATTTTTTTAATCATGCTAGAGTAGCTGCATTTAGAATTTAAGATTCTATTTCTTGTTGATTTTTATGGCCTAATACAAGCATGGGCGATCATAAGGCTCCACATAAACACACTTCCCCGTGTGTCTGTTCTTTGATGTGTAGGTAATGAGTCTGTGGTCCCAAGATATTGCTAGTGTTCTCATGACCTCCCCATTCGAGTACATTCGTGCACTCTACTGAGATATCATGTCTAGTTGGAGCCAGATGTTATCCAACACCTTTGAGGAGAAGTTCTTCTCCTAGTTGTCTTCAGCCAGTGACTAGTAGCCCCTTGCAGCCACGAGATAGCTTGATGTGTCATCATCTTTGCCACCTAAGCCAGCCATTATGTGCCCTCACCCATCTATCATGATCGTATGTTTGAAGGTGGGCCTTCCAAGCCCGAAGGTATGGATTTCATTATGTAATAGGTTATTTTTTCTTACTTATCATGGACACTTTTGGGCATGGATTAGTGGGGGGATTCGGAAAAAAAAATGGACTTGGTTTGTACTCTTGTACCCTCGTCCAACTTGGTGATTAACCTTGTATCCTCGTCCCATTAGATATCCTCTATTGGCTACTAGCTTTAAGAGTGGCATTACATCGAAAACCCTAATTTTGGTTACATGGTCCCTCTTCCCAACATCACATACGTCACTCCCCTCCCCTCATTATAACCCCTTTTCACATATATCACATCCGAGTCCACATTTTTCCATTGGGTCCACAAGGAGTTAGCCTCCCCCTCCCCTTGTCCATACTTTGGGTCGGGCCTGGAACATTGCCCATGAGGTTGATGGAGCTAAAAATAAATTTAAACGCATAATTTGGACACTTACAATGGAAAATGTACAATTAAATGCAAAAGATGGTTGGGACAAAAATTTAGTAGGTGGCCAAAATCCAAACATGAGGTCTACCCCTTATCATGGCCATCGCCATGGTTCCTAGAGCCCCTATGTGAGCCCCATGTATCATTAATGAACCCATGATTGTCCCAACCCCTGTTGGGTGATGAACTTCCCAACCTTAAGAGGGTGTTCATTGCTATATCATTCACATCATGCTCTCATTCCCTGGAGCCCCGAGAAATAATAAAAAGAAAAATCAACAAAAGAAAAAATTCAAATGAAGAAGGGTGGAAAAAAAAAGGTCGGGGTAACTCGTACCACGATTTCTCCCTCCTACATATATACACCCATGTGTGGTTCTCCCTCATTATAGCTGCCCTTGTACCATGGCATGTGTCATGGAGCCTTCCCCTATTGCCCCACTTTGTTCCACTATTATTTCACATGACACCTACCATTTGATGGATGTACCATAGACTTTTCACTTCCTTAGAGGTTGAAACCACCTAATAGGGTCCTTGATTAACCTCCTTGAACTTGGGGACACATGTACATTCTAAAGCCCATTATGGAAGGGCATGCCACTATGAAGTTCCCACTTGGTTCCATGATTTGTAAGCTCATTTGCTCAATTACATTAATGAATTTTTGTATTGGAAGGTGAGGAGATGCATTGGACCTTATACAGGATTGCAAGTGGGTCTTCATATTGGTTTTTGGTCTCCCTATATGGGGTCCAAGCCCTCCATAAGGTCATGTTGACATTTTTAGGGTGTGCGTTGAGAGCCATGGGCCTCCACTATAGCAGAGAGAAGATAGCCATGCCATGGGATGCTTCAAAACCATTTATTTCTCGCACGTGTCTATATTATTTGATGATGATGATGCACCTAGACCAATTTTCCCAATAGGCTACACACATGCACCACACACTTGGCAGTTGATCCAGGCCTAAATGGGGTTTTCTCTCACCATGTGAGACAAGGAAGGGCTTGCATTATTGTTCTAGCCCTTGCGGATTGGATACGTGTTAATTTGATTTAGTTGGAGACCAATGAGGATGTTTTTATGCCCCCGTAGCGACTTGGGAGCACCACATGTCATTTTCTTGGAGATCAAGGGGCCACCCCCTTCATCACTATTTTTGGTCCCCTTTTATTCATTTTGGCACATGTTGGATTCCATTTGGCCTCCCAACGGCCCTTCTAGCTACTTGTCTATCATTTCGGCCCTCTTGAGAGGCTCATTTTTCATATTATGTAGCTATTTGTTGGGCTTGTCACCAAAAGGTTGTTATTTGTACATTATTTTATTATTATGGGTATCATTAGGCCTAATTAGGAAATTCTAATTCCTCAAAGGATAATATAAATCGATGAGAGGTTCATTTCATTCCTCATCATCACTTGGATTTGTATCTCTTTGGAGAAAAGAATTTGCACCTGCTATTGTTGGATGAATTGGAGATCAATTGATGCATTTTTATGTTTGAATATTTGTTATTTTCCTTGAAGCTTCACTTTTGCAATTCTAATGGATGGATATAATCTTCTTGTCATTTAAGTGCTTTTCTTATGCGCCAATTTTTATGCCTATTGTCTAATGTATGGAACGCTATGATTGGATTAATTTTGTGCCCTAATTATCTATGCAAAATTCATACACGTGTAATCTTGGCTCATTGTGTATGTTATTCATCTTGACTTGAAGATCAAACTATTCCTAGGAGTGGGTTGATACTTTTCACCTTGAAACTCCACAAATTTGCAAAGTCGAAGTATAAATCTTTTTGGTGATATTGTAGCTACTTATCTAGGGAATGCAAAGTTACAAGAAGGCTCCTTGGTAGAGCGAAAATCCTAAATCAATATCACTTTGAATCCATTCTCCACAATTGGCTAGAGATTGGTCTCAAGTCCTTGGTGATCACCCTAGATTTTCTACTTTCCTTAAATTTTCTTCCCTAACCCTACACGACCTAGCTAGGGAATCCAAAAAAATCCATTCTATCCATCAGTTTGGTGAGCGATTTGGTAAGGAACTGCATTGGGGTGTCCTCCACATGCCCTCCAAATTTGAGATTAATCCCACTGTCAGTTTGTGATATATACCAAGCCCTAGCTCCAAAATATTTTGGATTTAGGTTCTTCTAGGTTAGCGGGATTCTAAGGGATATCCTATGCTAGAAAACTCAAATGACGTTCACTTAACATTGATCCCTTCTTTCCCCTTACTTGACCTAGATCTTTTGTTTGAATATTCACCCAAAACTCTAGGTCTTGTTTGGCTGCTCTTAGGCTTCTTTGTGGTCCCACACCTATACCATTCCTTATTTTACACTAGGCCACTTAGAAACCTAGTTTATAGAAGAGTCTTAGGTCCAAGACTATTATTTTTTGTAGCATCATATTTTTTCTAGCCACAAGATTTGGTAGAGAGGCTGGAATACATGTATTCTCCAAAACCCAAAAATTATTTCTAGAAATTCCACCTAGAGACAACTTAATGAGATTTATTAGTCAGTTTTTAATATTTCCTAAGTCTAATGTTAGGGAGTATGATTAATTAATCAAAATTAATTAATTCATGGTGAGAATGTTTTAGAAAATGACATGGATCAATTTCTAGTTAATCCTAGCCATCAATTAAGATTTAATTGTGGTTGTTGAAGTCTCAACATATGATTATAAAAAGAAGTCGGTGGGGCTTGGAGAAGACACACCAAATCAGTTAAGCATTCGATTTTGCTGAGAAATCGATTTCTAGAGTAGCAGTTGTGTGTTGCCGGAAGTGATTTAGTCAGATTGAAGTAGTGAAATAGGGGCATCGATGGTGAAGCTGGAGGAGGATTTCCAAATTCGGCGAGTACATTTGCAGAGAGGCCGAGAGTGACATAGTGAGGCAGTGCAGAGGTAGCACAGTGACCTCTAGAGGCAAATTCCATTTTGTTGGGGAGAAGATGATATTCAGTGCCAGAAGTTGGGAAAAGGTTACAGAGGCCGAGAGAATCAGTTTCCTAGACAACAACTGACGAGACAGTGAGAGGTGACGCGGTTCCGAGCTGGAGGGACGCAATGACTGCGTAGAGTGACATTGAGACTGCGCAGAGGCAGTTGCAACGGCTCAATTTCGAGTTGAGGTTAATGTCAGATTCGTTTGTGGAATGAGAAATTTCCTCACTAGTTATTTTTCGCAGTTTTCCTTTGTTTGGATTGCTCGTTTGGGCATCCATAGTTTGTACTCATATTTCACTACTACATAATAATAAAACCCTCACCTGCTGCACCGGTTTTCTCGAGTTGGGTTTTTCCGAGGACATTGGTCCAAAAATAACAATGTAATTTTGTTTGTGTGTGTGTGCATATATTTTCTTCCAGCGTTTTATTTCTTCCGCAGTTTATTTGTGAAGGTTGCAGTGTATTCAATTCGATATTTTCCGTAGGAAATAAAAGATAAATTGTTGAGTAAATTAAAAATTAGAAGAATTAACATCAGTTGTTGCAATAGGATTCGGGAAACCAAATTTTCACATGGTATCGGAGCGCAGTTGATCAGTTGGAGAGCTCAGTAGTAGAAGGAAAGAAGAGGTTCGTTGCTCTGCTTGAGCAGCCGTTTGAAACCCCCAAAGGTAGCGCAGTTCATTGGCCAAGGGTGTAAATTTCTTGAGGAAAATCAATTTCTCTGAGAGAGCGACAAAGAAATCTGATTTCTCCAGATCGAGGATTACCAGAGGCAGAGGGAGCAACCGTATTTTTTCTTGCAGATCATATCTCTAGATGGATACAGTTATTTTGCAGCAGTTTTCTAGAGAAAAATAGCACCGAGTGGAAGAAAGAGCACACACTGAGGGAAAATTTTCCTCAGGGAAATTCTAGTCTCAAAAGTTCAATTTCCCTTACATATCGGTAGTCGTTGTGAGCAGATTTATTCGCTCCAACAGGGAGTGCGTAGAGCCTAGTAGTAGCTGAGCAGAAGGGAAGTGTTGAGATTTTGTGTATTGGGGTAGCATCGGGTGTGCTCTAGCTCCGAAACTTTATGGAGGGCCTAAGAAACACATCACCTCCAAAACCCAAAAAGCGTTTGGAGAAATTTCATATGGTGTGTGAGATATTGAAATAATTAATTTTTTTAATGAGAACCGTAAGTCTAACTTAGGGAATTAGAAAAATTAAAGTCAATTAATTAAACACATGTGATGGGATGAGGATGAAGCACTCTTTTAATCTTAACTATCGATAAGAGATTAAATCAAGGTCGTTGATGTCTCAAAAAAAAAGTATAAGAGAAAGGCTTGAGGGTCAGTTGGAGACACCCACAAGCACATGTAGGCAGAGATGAGAGACTGAGCTAGAATTCTAGGGCAGGTTTTCTAAGAATTTGCAGAAGAGTTTTCTGCAGCGAGGGGTAGTATTGGCTGAGGGGATATTCTGATCTTGGAGCCAAGAGTCAGCAAGAGGCAGAGGAGCATCAATCAGGAGGAGCACATAGGAGCAAGTGCAACAGCAGCAGCTACGTAGTGCAGAGGGCTTCAACCACTACGCAGGTGCTACATAGGCCCATGAGGGGCAACAATGTAGCTTCAGGAGACCACCAGGGTTATGCAAAGGCCTTCCAGGGCAGCGTAAGGACTATGTCACCCTGTCTGGGTTTACGTAGTCCCCTTCCGAGCAGCGCAAGGGAACACAAAGCCTAGCAGGGCTGATGTTGGGCTTTAGAGGTAGCATTGGGGTTTCTAGGGCTAGAAATTGGCTGAGTCTTGTAAATATCGTTTGAGGGTGTGGATCAGTCAATTTTTTGGTCTTGGAACAGCAAGTATTGCTGCAGATCTATTATTTTCTCTATCAGGTTAATGAGTTGGGTGCCCAGATTTTTTGTACTCAGATTCTACCTAATAATAATAAACCCTCATATCTGTTGCATCGGTTGTTGGACCGCTAATATGTTATTATTATTATCGCTTTTTAACACCTATTTCATCCATTTCTACTCTTCATTATCATTTCATTTATCATAATTTATCATATAATTCCATTTTATAATTATTTATGCTCTTATGGATAAATATTATTTCTTCTCCTTTATTTTTAATAAATTGATGATTATGCATGATTTCACCAATTATGGTTTATTAATAAATTTTTTGTAACATCACTCACCATTTTAGCCTCCAAGATATTTCCCAGATTGCATATTTGATCTCCGGCTCATCATTCAATATTCCAACTCAGAAATTCGCTGGAATAAGAAGTGACAGTTTTGCGTTGGACATTCTGGGCAAATGGAGAAGAATCTGGAAAATCTAAAACATGGGCTTTGTCCAGAATGGACCGAATTAACTTTATTTAAGAACGGTTTGCCCAAATTTGGTCTGTATTAAGAGAAACAGAAGGTTCTCTAAAGACAATTTTCCCAGATTCATTGTTGCGGTCGTTTTCCAAATTATCTCAGCTGCAAATCCAAATTCGACCTGTTCCTGTTGAATGATTGATGGAAATATATTTTCTTGCTGATCAATTGGTTGAAGACAATCCAAATTTTTTATGAGAATCATTTTGTAATCATCTCTGTTGTAACTTCTCTCTATGCTATGTGTATTTAAATGAGAAACAAAGATCAAAGAAGCGGAGGGTATTGGGAGAGCATGCATTGTCATTATTCAGATTTCTCTTTTGTTTTCACTTTGATCATCGACTCTCGTTGGTTAAGATAGAGTGCGATTTCCTGTAAACTTCTTTACGCATGATTAATATATAATTCAGTTGTTGTTCCATTATTTGATACTGGAGTAGTTCGATGGTGCTTCACTAGCGGCTAAGGGCCCGACCCTAGTGGATCCACTTTCCATCTGTATCATTACTTTCTGATTCTAGTCGTGTGATGGTTTGCATTAGTTCTCACTTTCTTTAGTTGCATTGTTTCACAGTTTCCATGCTTAATAGTTTACTATTTCAATGCTTTATGAAATTGGTGTGTTGCATCAGTGAATTGCATTGTTGATCCTTTCCAACATAACAACAATATTTATTTCTTTATAACTTGTATTGTTATGCTTTGCAATTACAAAGCTTCGCTATTCAGGATTTGTTGTTCATTTCCATCAAGTAGGATTTGTTTTTCATTTACATTTGTTGTTTAATTCCATTAAATAGGATTTGCTATTCATTTCCATTTGTTGTTCATTTCCAGTAAATAGAACTGTTGTTCATTTCTGTTAATTAGATTTACCGTTTATTCCTTTCTTGCAAGAGTTTGGCTTTGCTTTGGAGTGTTATTACAGAGAGCTTGCTTAGTCTATTTTCATTAGCAGCATTAGTGAGTTAATAAAGTTACCATTTCCATTTAATTGCTTTAGTGTGGAGTGTAAAATCATCAACTGTAAAGGACATTGGTTGTTACTGCCTATGTTCTCAAATTGATTACCTTGTTCATATTTGATTTCATTTACATCAGTTGATAGAGGAAAGAGTTATTACTACTGCATCCTTGACTGATGATTTTTGAGTGAAATGATTTAGTTTTAGAGAATTGAGTTTCCTTTAGTTGCAAGTGGGATTTATTAAAAGCATCCGTTTATTCTTGTATTTGAAAGATCTATACTACATTTTAAGAAACATTACTCTCTGGGATTATAGCATGCACATATTGTGTACACTATTGAAATAAGAGGATTTACCCGGGTTGATAATTAATGTGGGATAAATAGGAGTTTTAAAAGGCACCTTTTAGAACCCAACATCGGTTTTCCTGCATTGGGTTTTTCCGAGGACATTTGTTCGAAAAATTTGTGTCGCTTTGTTGAATGAGCGTAATATTCAGTCAATGATTTGTATGTGTGTAGGTTTTTGGTTGTGTTTACTTTGGTATTTTCTGAAAATAACTTGTATAATTTAATCACAAGTAGGAGAAGTAAACTACGATACTACAGTAGGATTTTTGCATTAGTGTATAAAGAAAATTTCACACGGTATTAGAGCGATTCCAAATCAAGCTAAATCTCTAGAAAATCATCTAAAGACATATTTTCTACATGGTAGTAGTTGAAGTAGCAGGTCCGGAAAGGGCGGCTCAGCAGCAGGAGGACGCAGTTCCAGAAAAGGCTACATAGGGGCTACGCTATCCTATCTGGGTGACGCAGAGACAACTCAGCAGCTTCCAGAGGGACTTAGGAACAGCCTGCACTGCGTAGAGGTTGTGTTGGGCCAGTCTGATCATGCAGAGGGTAGTCAAAGGGATGCACTCCAATTATTTTTCCTATTGCAGAGCAGTATTGCCAAGATTTGGAAGCAGTGGTTCAGATCTTTAGCAGTGTTGTTGTGGTGGAGATTCTGTCGGTGCATAATTTTTCCTAGCTAAGTGAACAAAGAGCAAGAGGAAGACAGTCACTTAGCAAATCTGAGCCAAACAAACCTGAGATTCGATTAGGAGGATCAGAGAGAATTGTTTGATTGTTTGTAATATCCCAAAATAGGGAATTTCTACAACAATAAGAATATCTTAAGATATTCTAAAGTTGGAGCTACATCAATACATGAACACAAATGAAATTACTACAGAAAATTATCTCATGAAATGTGTATTAAACACCTTTCCATCAGATTATGAACATATCAGCAAAAGTATGCCCTTATACACTATCTCCAAGTGGGGAAAAGGAGCAAAATAAGCCCCAAAAATGTTATTCCCAGCTATTTGCGTAATAACAGAGGAAAATAATAGTGGGATCCCTTATATTATGTCATATGGGACTTACATACCAAATGTGAGCAAAAAAAATCACTCTAGCTAAGTTAAACAGATCTCCCAGTCCCGATATGGCTCAAAAAGGCCCAAATCCCATGACTTAGCTTATGCAGAATTTACTGAAGCATATACAACATGATTTTCTGAGGGTTTATGATGAAATATGATGGAAATGACATACATGGAGTGTATTACATCAAATCATGGAGAAAAATGGAGAAAAAGCCTCTTTTACACATTATAGAAATGACCCGGCAAGGGTTTCATGAAGGTACAAGTGAAAAATGTCAGATCTGCAGATATGGATCTGAAAAACGCAGCCTAACTGAAGCTCTGAATACATACAGCTGAAAAATATAGAAAATTAAGGAGAATCCTTCTTACAAGGTTTCCGAGAGAAGGGTTGGCCCTTTCCCTGAAAAACAAGCTCAAGATTGAGGGGATTGACCCTCACACTGCAACACTGCAAGAAAAGACGCAGTTCCTGCAAAGGACTACGCTATAGATGTTAGGATTACTTTGGCCAAGTGCCAATATGTGCAATACTGCTCCAGAATTATCCCTCACTTATCTCTCAAAGGAAAGAGAGCCTCCTCCTCTGAAAAACAAGTGTTGGAAGTGGTGTTGTGAACCCTCATTGCAACACCCTGCAACACAACGTTATATTGCTGCAAAAATAGCGTTGTAGCTGAAGGAGGATGCTTGGACTCAAGCCTGGATATGAGGAAAATTAGTACACTCCTTCAAGAGGCCTCTCAAGAAAGGAGAAGGATTCCTAAACAGGAAATCCTTGTGCTAAGCAGCACAACAATCTCAACTAAACAGCTGCAGAAAGTAGAATAGTCATACAGACCAAAATCAACTCATAAGCATCCACTTGTTATGGTTGCCTTGCCCTCCTTTTAAACATGTGTGAGTCTCCTTTCCTTAGGCCCCACGCATTAGGGTTTCCTTCACCAAGGAATCTTCCTCCCACTTGCACTGCGTTGTCTCTATGGATGATCTCATCCTCTCATACCTGCACTATTGATTTGGTCAAACTTGAGCTTGTCCACATGCATTTGTCCCTGTTCACGCATGGGAGTGTAAAATCCAGCTGCTATCTTGATCCCCTATCACACCAAAAGGGTTTTTATTCTTATTTTAGTTAAATATGGGTCTCCTCCCCCATTCATTCATCTACTAAGTGTAAAAATAAAAAATTAATATTCCCCTTAGTTGCTTTCTAAAGTAGGAATATTACATTGTTTTGGTTGAATATTTCGAGGAAGGAAATCAGTTTTCAAAATGAGCAGTCTCTAGAAGGTTTCTAGTCACCAAGAAACCCATTTCCAGCATTTTTGTGTTGCCACAAAAAGAGGGAGAAGAGTATTGTTTCCATCAGATTTCAGCTAGATGGCTTCTCATGGGTTGAGAGATCAGGACTAGTTGGATGGTGTGTGCAACTTAGTCATCTGGAGGGCCAGGATCCTATCAGTCCTGGATGAGTATGAAATCAAGAACCATGCAGATAATGTCCTAGCTGAGCCTGCAGATCTTGATCCTCTGAAGAAATTCAATGAAAATCAAGCGTGGGGTAAGTGTTCGATCATGGACGGAGTAAAGGATCACGTTGTGCCACACATTTTTGGAAAGAAGAAAAAAAATGAGATGTGGAACACAATGGAGATGATGTATCAAGGAAGCTTTGTTCAACAAAAGATGCTTCTAGAGAATCAGATGAGGCTATTCCAGATTCAGAAGGGTGAGGAGATAGATCCCTTCCTATTCCGAATTCAGACTATCTGAGATCAAATGATTTCCATGGGTTAAACTCTGGACGAAGGAATCTTCGTAAGGACTACCCTGAATGCAGTCACCGAGGATTGGGAAACGTTTGTCCAAAGCATATTGGGCAGGGCAACGTTACCATCCTGGGCGGACATGTGTGCAATCCTCTGTCAAGAGGAGATAAGGAGAATCACCAAGAGGCAGAATAGTAGCAACAAAATTTTCTTGGTGAAGAAAGAAGAGGAAGATGATGTGTCCCTTGCATCGAAGGAATGAAGGCAACAAGGGAAGAAGAATAGGGACCTATCCAAGTTCTGGTGCTTTAAATGTGGAAAACTCGAACACTTCGCCAGTACTTTTCCTAAGAAGAAGGAAAAATGAGCTTTTGATTCCAAGGCTGCAGAAACAAAGGACGATGGGAGTGATGATGATGTAGCCATGAGTGCTCATTAGCCACGCAAGTGGGGTGACATGGATCTGTCGAGCAGCTACAGATGGTGTTGGCAGGATCCTTGAGTCAGCTCTACTCTTGGATCACATACGAGCTATGGGAGCTTGAATATGGTAGCGGGAAAAGTAGATGGATGCAGTAGATCACACTGAAGCAGACAACAGTGCTGAGATGCTATAGGAGCAGCACAGTGCAGAAGCAGCAGCAGCGTAGAGGCTGGTGGGACTTCAGCAACGCAATGGCTTCAGGAGGACAGCTTAAAGCAGTAGCCAAGGGAGTTTCAGTGATGGGATGCAGCCTGACTTGTCTATCAACGATTGGGCAAGAGTATTTCTGTTGCTTACTTCTCAGCAATTGAGTTGCAATGCACCAGTTAGCAGTGGCAGTGCTATGGGAAGCATGATGTAGCAATTTGAGAGGGAGTTGCAGTTTAGATGTGGCAGTGTCAGTGGCAATGACATGGGCAGCAGTACAGAGAGAAGCAACACAGTGGATGGAGAGCAGCAGGCCAAGCATTAGCAGCGCAAATAACAATGACAAGATCTTGTGATACATGGTGTGGATGTATTGCTAGAGAACACTCCGTGCTAAGAGGGAGTGCTGATATTTTGTGTATTGGGTAGCATTGGGTGTGCTCTAGCCTCGAAACTTCATGGAGGGGCTAAGAAACACATCACCTCCAAAACCCAGAAAGCGTTTGGAGAAATTTCATATGAAGTGTGAGATATTAAAATAATTAATTTTTTTAATGAGGACCTTAAGTCTAACTTAGGGAATTAGAAAAATTAAAGTGAATTAATTAAACACATGTGATGAAATGTTCTAAGTGACACGGATCAAGTAGTATTTTAATCTTAGTCTTCGATAAGAGATTAAATCACGGTCGTTGGTGTCTCAACGAAAAAGTATAAGAGAAAGGCTTGAGGGTCAGTTGGAGACACGCACACACAGAGGCAGAGCTGAGAGACTGAGATGGAATTCTAGGGCGAATTTGCAAAGAATTTCCAGAAGAGTTTTCTACAGCGAGGGGTAGTATTGGCTGAGGGTATGATCTAATCCCGAAGCTAAGAGTAATCAAGAGGTAGAGGAGCAATAATCAAGAGCAGCGCAGAGGAGCAAGGGCAGCAGCAGTAGCTACGCAGCGCAGAGGGCTTTAGCCACTACGCAGGCCCAGGAGGGGTATCACTACAGCTTTAGGAGGCCACCAGGGTTATGTAGATGTCTTCCAGGGTAGCATAAGGACTGCGCCACCCATTCTGGGGTTACATAGTCCCCTTCTGAGTAGCGCAGGGGCATGCAAAGCCTAGCAGGGCTGACGTTGGGGCTCCAGGGGTAGCGCTGGGGTTTCTAGGGCTAGAAATTGGCTGAGTCTTGTAAATCTCAATTGAGGGTGTGGATCAGTCAATTTTTTGGTCTCAGAATAGCAAGTATTGCTGCAAATCTATTATTTTCTCTGTCGGGTTGACCAGTTGGGTGCCCAGATTTTTTGTACTCAAATTCTACATAATAATAATAAACCCTCATATCTGCTTCACTAGTTTTCCCGCATTGGGTTTTTCCAGGGACATTTGTCTGAAAAATATGTGTCAATTTTTTGAATGAGCGTAATATTCAATAAATGATCTTTATGTGTGTAGGTTGTTAGTTGTGTTTACTTGGGTATTTTCTAAATATTTTCTAAAAATAACTTGTATAATTTAATCACAAGTAGGAGAAGTAAACCAAGATACTACAATAGGATTTCTACATTAGTGTATTCAGTAATTTTCACAAAGAGGAGGTTTTCAACTTTTTTTGTTGAGATGGCAACAGTCGGGCTGCGAGATCATGATAGGTTGGACAAAGCCTCTAACTATGTGATCTGAAAGGAAATAATTTCCTTCCTTCTGCATGACTACGATCTCAAAGCATATATTGATAACGTAGTGGTTGTCATCATGGATCCAGATCAGCTAAAGGAGTACAAGAAGGAGATGACTAAGGCGAAGAGATTGATACTTGATGGAGTTCGGGATCATGTGGTATCTCACATAGCAGCCTTTTGAACGACCAAAGAGATGTGGGACTCTCTTTCCATGCTATACCAAGGATCTTCGGAGCAACGGAAGATGTACTTAGAAGAAAAGCTGAGATACACCTGTATGAAGAAGGGGGAGCACATAGATCCTTTCCTTACCAAGATTCAGCAGATCTAAGATGAGCTGGCAGCTGTAGGGTCAGCGCCTCAACCTATAGAGTTGGTATGAATAGCCATCAACAGTGTTTCCGAGGAGTGGCAGGTGTTTGTCCAAATCATTTTGGGCATAGAAACTTTGCCAAGATGGGACAAAATGTGGGCACACTTGCAACAACAGGAGTTGAGGCGAGGATGAAGAGCCACATTAGTGGCAACAACAGCAGTAGTGGATCAAAGGAGGTAAAGAAAGAGTAGAATGTGGCCCTCAGATCAAAGGGTCCCAGTCAGGGACAGGGGGAGCAATATAGGAATAAGAAGGACATGTCTAAGGTCAAGTGCTTCGTGTGGTGAGCTAGGCCTACAACACTCAATGTCCTCTTAGCAAGAAGGAAAAGGAGGATAAGTAGGACTATCAGGAAGCTTCAGTTGAGATTGAAAGGTTGTCCTCCAGCCTGGAGGAATGTTTTTCCATGTTTGTAGACATCCCTCCAAGAGTGAGGTGGGGTTACTTGGTCTTGTAGCCCCATATTACTACAGGTTGGGCAGGATTCTTGAGGAGGTCCATCTCTTGAATCATTGCCTTGCTATGGGAGCCCACAATACGCAGTAGCAGGATCAACCAGTGTAATTTGGTGCAGTCATATGCTAGAGCGATAGATGAAAGGGAGTTGTAGATTTTGTAGTAGCGGCAACAACAGAGTTGCACTGCAGATGCAGTGTTGGCAGCAGTTCAATAGGGTCAACAGCAACACAGATGCAACGCATATCAGAGTTTTGCAGTGGTTGGTGGGCAGCAGTAGCCAGACATTAGCAGCGTGATAGGAGATGGTGCAGAGACAGGGTGTGTTTCAGTGGGTTACAACACTACAACATTTTCCTCGCTAAGAGGGAGTGTTAGTTTTTGTAGCATAGGATGTGTTCTAGCCACAATATTTGGTAGAGAGGCTAGACTATATGTATTCTCCAAAACCCAGAAATTGTTTCTGGAAATTCCACCTACAGACGACTTAATTGTATTTATTAGTCATTTTTTAATATTTCCTAAGTATAAACTTAGGGAATATGATTAATTAATCATAATTAATTAAGTCATCATGAGAATATTCTAGAAAAGTACATGGATCGATTTCTAGTCAATCCTAGCCATCAGTTAAGATTTAATCGTGGTCGTTGAAGTCTCAATGGAGGATTATAAGAAGAAGTCGATGGGGCTTGGAAAAGACACGCCAAATCAATTACGCATTTGATTTTGCTAAGAAATCGATTTCCAGAGTAGTAATTGTGTCTTGTTGGAAGTGATTTAGTGATATCGAAGCAGTGAGAGAGGGGCAGAGATAGTGAAGCTGGAGGAAGATTTCCAAATTCGGTGAGTACATTTGCAGAGAGGCAAAGAGTGCCACGGTGAGATAGCGTAGTGGCCTTGAGAGGAAAATTTGTTTTGCTAGGGAGAAGGCGAGATTCACTTCTAGAAGTTGGGCAGACGTTCTAGAGGCCGGGAGAATCAGTTTCCCAGACAACAGCTGACGAGATAGTTAGAGGTGACGCAGTTCTGAGCTGGACGGATGCAATGACTACGTAGAGTGACGTAGAGACCGCGTAGAGGCAGTTGCGATGACTCAATTTCGAGCTGAGGTCAATGTCGGATTCGTTTGTGGAGTGAGGAATTTCCTCACTAGTCATTTTTGCATGTGTTCCTCTGTTTGGATTGCCAGTTTGGGAATCCATAGTTTGTATTGAGATTTCACTACTGCATAATAATAAAACCCTCAACTGTTGTACAACTTTCCTAAGTTGGGTTTTTTCGGGGACATTGGTCCAAAAATAATGGTGCAATTTTGTGTGTGTGTGCATATCTTTTCTTCCAGTGTTTTATTTATTCTGCAGTTTATTTGTGAAAGTTGTTGTGTATTTAAATTGATGTTTGTTGTAGGAAACTGTAATGTCCCTTCCTAAATTTTCCTAATGTTTCAAAAATACATTTTGTCAATTTTTAATTAAATAAAATAAAGTACCTTTCTGCGGGTAATATTGGAAATACAGAAGGAAAAGAATAAAGTAAGTTGCTAGTGGAAGTTGGGACCCACAAGGATAGCGTATTGGAGAAGAAATTCAATCGATTTCCCTTGGGTAAGTCAAAATGCATGGGGGGACCCACAAGTTTGCATGGCGAGAAATTATAAAAGAAAGTTTTGTTGAAATTTGGTAACGGAGGACAGGTGGTTCCCTAAGGCTTTGATCTTTGGCCTAGGGAAAAGTGTCCAAAAGAATTTAATTTTTCTCCTAAAGTAACTTTATAATTTTTTATAAAGTTAAATCTAATTTAAAAGTGACTTATGTGATAAAGTTACTAAAGTGACTTTATAAAGTTATAAAGTCAAATCTAATTTTAAAGTGACTTTAAGTGATAAAGTTACTAAAGTTAAAGTGACTTTAAATAAAGTCAATATAAAATTAGAAAGGAAAAAGTGACTTTCGAAATAAAAGACTAAGTGGGTCTTTATTAAAGTGGGGTGAATTAAAAAATGAAAAGTGAGATTTAAATGAGCATTTAATCTCAGCCCTAGATCTCAATCTATCTCAGCCATTGGATTTAGGGATTCCCCAAAAGTCACTTACGGTTAGGTTAAAGGAGGAAAAGGAGGAAAAGGTCATTCATTCTTTCATGAGCAGATTGGGAGAAGGAGAGCAAGAGAGCAAGGGAGATTTCTGGGCAGTGAGGAGAAGGAGTCAACAGCTTGGCACACATTCCAAGGCAGCAGTTCAGCAAGTCCGTACAGCAGAGTTTGGCACACATTCCAAGGCAGATTTTGGCACGATTTTCTAGAAGGCCGTACAGCAGCTTTTTGGCACGATTTCCAAGAGGCAGTACAGCAGTTTCAGCACAGATTTCGAGGCAGCAAAGGGGCTGTTTTATTTGGCACGAATTTCGAGGCAGGCCGTACAGCAAGTGGCTGTACCGTTGCACGGAAATCGAGGCAGATTCCGTACAGCAAGTTTCTGCTGTCTTTTGGCACAAATTTCGAGGTCCGTACAGCATTTTTATTGTTGTTTTGGCACAGATTTCGAGGTGGCTGTACCGCTGCATTTATTGCAGATTTTTGGGCACGAAAAACGAGGAAATCCGTACAGCATTTATTGTTGTTCCTGTTTTGTTGTTTGCACATTTTCCGAGGCGGTGGTTAAGCACGGAAAACGAGATAAGTTGTATAAGTTTACTTGCTGATTTTTTTTTGCTGAATATTTCTCTCACTGTAAAAAGCATTTTTCCAGAAATAAGAAGGAGCTTTCGAACTGGTTTTCCCCAAGAGTTGTAGGGGGTTTTTCCAGGGTCACCTTGACCAAAAATTTCTAAGTTATGATGTGTTGAATGACTGTTTGTTACTGCTGTTATTTTATTTCTGCATTTACAGCATTCTGAAAAATTTCCAGAATTTGTGTTTTCAGCAAAATTTATTTTTCAGTTGTTGAATGTATGGTTATGGGAAAGGGCATTTAACGATTTTGGAGTAATAAGGCGAAAACTGAAAACCGGGGTGGGAAATAGAATTTTCTACAGATTTTTCACTCAGAAAATTCCAGCAAGCTGATTTTTTCACAAACAGAATTTTTACCTTTACTACAGCAGTGCTATTTTTCAGTTTTAGGACAGCAGGATGTCTTTGGGACTGAGGGTGGAGGATAGGTTGGGTGGGCATACCAATTACAGTGTTTGGAAGGAGAGAATGCAAAGTATCTTTGAGGAGGCGGAAGTCTGGGACATAATGGTGCATACCGCACAGAACCCTGTAAATGTGCCTACTGATGCTACTCAGTTGGCAGCATATAATAAAAAGAACAACAAGGGTAAGAGACTGATTCTAGACGGAATCAAAGACCATTGCATTTCTCATGTGAGAGGAAAGAGAAATGCTCATGAAATGTGGACAGCATTGACCAACCTCTACCAGAGTACCAATGAAAACCGGAAAATGGTCCTGAAGGAGAAGCTGAAGAACATTAAGATGGGTAAGACTGATAGTGCAGCTGGATATCTCACAAAGATTACTAATGTGAGAGATGAGTTGGTAGCGATTGGAGAGGCCATTCCACCCACTGAGTTGGTGCGGATTGCAGTGAATGGCCTCCCCAGTTCATGGATGAACTTTGCTGATGGGGTTTGTGCACGTGAGACCCTTCCCACATGGGAGAGGTTTTGGGATGATTGCATTCAGACAGAGATTAGGAAAGTTCAGCTTGGGGCAGCCAAGCCAGTTGAGCAGGATGAGGATGTAGCACTGTTGGCAGGAGGCAAGAAAGGCAAAGGGAAGAAACAGGCTTCCACAAGTAATGGTGGGGGCAAAGGTAAAGGTAAAGGTAAACAGGGTAACACACAGAAGGACTATTCCAAGGTGAAGTGTTGGAATTGTCAGAAGATGGGACACTATGCAGTTGTGTGTCCAGAGAAGAAGAAGAAGAAGGGGAAGAACCAAAGCATGGCAGCTTCAGCAGAGGTTGAGGACTTTGCAGATCGTTTTGACCGGGAGTTTGGGTTCACTGCGTGTGAGTCCTCTAGTGCGGGATTATCTGCCATAGAGGTTCAGAGGGAGCATGCATTTCCCTCGATTAGCGGAGTATCTTCGGGTATCTGGTATGTGGACAGTGGGGCTTCACGTCACATGACAGGAGTCCGTGAGTACTTCTCAGAGCTTTCAGAGAGTGGCACTGATGTAGAGGTAGTACTCGGTGATGACAGAGTTGTTAGAGCAGTCGGTGTGGGAACATTGACATTTCAAAGGGAGTCTAAACCTCCCTTGAAAGTGTCAGATGTTCTTTATGTGCCAGGGATGAGGAAGAACCTCATATCTGTCTCAGCTTTGGAGGACAGAGGATATGAGGTACTGTTCAGGGGAGGACAGGTGTTGATGTATCCCAGGGGCACTCCAGCTGATTCAGCTAGAGTGATAGGTGTACGCCATGCAAAGGTGTACAAGTTTGCATTCCAGCCCCTTTTGGCATTGAGCACTAGCACTGACAGCAGAGCTAGCAGTTCTGAGCTGTGTGAGATTTGGCACCGCAAGATGGGGCATATGTATCATGGAGCCTTGAGGACCTTGCGGGAGATCACTACAGGTGTGCCAGATTTCAGTACTGATCACTTTGATACTTGCAGAGGATGTGCGATGGGCAAGTTTGCCAAATCCCCTTTTCCCAACAGTGACAGCAAAGCGATTGGGATACTTGATTTGATTCATTCCGATGTGAGTGGTCGGATGTCTCATGTTTCTTTGAGTGGATATGAGTACTATGTTTTATTCATTGATGATCACTCCAGGAGGACCTGGATTTATTTCTTGAAGACCAAGAGTGAGGTCTTCAAGCGGTTTCAGGAGTTTAGAGCTCTTGTGGAGACACAGACAGGTCGGAAGATCAAGTCCCTGAGGTCGGACAATGGGGGAGAGTACACCCTTGGAGAATTTGTTGACTATTGTGCGGAGGCAGGCATTAGGAGGGAGTTCACTGTTCCTTACAACCCCCAGCAGAACGGGGTTGCGGAGAGGAAGAACAGATCCATCGGAGGGGCTGCCAAAGCCATGTTACATGATCGGGGGTTGCCATTGTTTTTGTGGGCAGAGGCCTGCAACACAGCTGTTTACTTGCAGAACAGGAGTCCGCATCGTGCCTTGGGGCACATGACTCCGGAGGAGGCTTTTTCTGGGAAGAAGCCTGATATGGGTCATCTTCGTATCTTTGGGTGCATGACATACTCCTACATACCCAGGGAGAAGAGGACCAAACTAGAGCCCACCGCAGAGAAGGGTATCTTTGTGGGCTACAGTGAGACCTCCAAGGCCTTTCGGATTTACATTCCTGCACAGAGGAAAGTTGTTGTCAGGCGGGATGTGAAGTTCGGGGAGGACAGGGCCTTTAGGAGGTCACGGGGATCCGGTGGGCGAGAGATCGGGAGGATCCCGGAGGTACATCTATGACGATGTCGGAGTCGGGTCGGTGAGCGGTGGCTCGCGAGTCGAGAGGGTGGTGCTTCGAGTTTGCATGCGAACGCTTCACTAGGAAATCCAGCATAATCAAATTCACACGGTACCTCGGCTTCTACGGGTTCGAGTGCGAGCGAGGAGGGGACGGCGGACGGACGGAGTCAGGAGTTCAGGCTCCTGATGATGATGATGAGGAGGAGTTTCATTCTCCAATGGGAGAAGTATGCTCAGGGAAGAGGAAGCCCAAGTGGCTTAAGGACACCTTGAGAGAGGCCACATCTGTTGCTGGGCCTAAGAGGCCGGTCAGAGAGAGCAGACCACCTGAGAGGTTTTGTAGCTATATGGAAATGGCTACCAGCATCCTTGACTCTGAGCCTTCTAGCTATGAGGAGGAAGCTAGCCAGCAGGTCTGGAGAGAGGCCATGCAGGAGGAGTATTCTTCTATCATGAAGAATGATGTTTGGGAGGTGGTGCCGAGGCCTGAGGGAAAATCCGTGGTTACTTCCGGATGGCTTTACAAGGTAAAGCATGCTGCAGATGGCAGCATTGAGAAATTCAAAGCGAGGTTTGTGGCTAGAGGGTTCTCCCAGGTAGAGGGAGTTGATTATGAGGAGACCTTCGCTCCCGTGGCTCGATATACTTCGATCCACTCCATTATATCGATAGCAACAGAGATGGGTTGGAAGATCCACCAGATGGATGTGAAGACCGCATTTCTCAATGGCTTCATACAGGAGGAGGTGTACATTGAGCAGCCACAGGGCTTTGAGGTGCATGGGAAGGAGTCCCATGTGTGCAGACTGAAGAAGGCCCTTTATGGCCTGAAGCAAGCTCCCCGAGCTTGGTACTCCAGGATAGATACTTACTTGCAGAAGATGGGTTTCACAAAGAGTGAGGCAGATCCGAACCTTTACTATATTGTGATAGGTGAGGAGCCTCTCATTCTGGTGCTGTATGTGGATGACTTGGTCATTACAGGTGCAGAGAGACTCATAGAGCACTGCAAGAGAGATCTTGCGGCGGAGTTTGAGATGAAGGCCATCGGCTTGATGCATTACTTTTTGGGTTTGGAGGTGTGGCAGGAGGAGGGGCATTTCTTCCTGGGACAGGGGAAGTATATTGTGGACATCCTTGGCAGATTCCACATGGAGGATTGTAAACCCATGTCGACATCGATGATCACCAACTGGAAGAAGCTTCATGCTTCGGATTCCGAGTTGGTGGATCCCACATTGTACAGACAGCTGATTGGTTCCTTGATGTATTTGGTCAACACTAGACTAGATATTTGTTTTGCAGTCAACACGATGAGTCAGTTTATGTGTGAGCCTAGGAAGGTTCACTGGGTGGCTGCAAAACACATTTTGCGATACTTGCAGGGGACAGTGGATTATGGTCTGGACTACAGGCAGGGGGATGGAGTGAGATTGGCGGGTTACACTGATTCTGATTGGGCAGGTTGTGCTTCTGATACGAAGAGCACTTCAGGGTGCTGTTTTGGGTTGGGTTCGGCAGTTGTGTCATGGTTCAGCCGAAAGCAGCAGTCAGTAGCATTGAGTTCAGCGGAAGCAGAGTATATGGCAGCCAGTCTAGCTAGTTGTGAGGCCATCTAGCTTCGCAAGATGTTGTTTGGCTTATTTGGTCAGCCATTGAGACCTTCAGTGATTTACTGTGATAATCAGAGTTGCATTAAACTCACGGAGAATCCAGTATTTCATGACAGGTCAAAGCATATCGGAATCAAATATCATTTCATCAGAGACTATGTTCAGAAGGGAGCTGTGAAGCTTGAGTATATTCCCACTGATGAGCAGGTTGCAGATATTCTTACCAAAGCCTTACCACGGGGCAAGCATGTCTACTTCAGAGACAAGATGGGTGTGGTGAGGAACGCCTTCCTCGGTAAGAGGGAGTGTTGAAATTTGGTACCGGAGGACAGGTGGTTCCCTAAGGCTTTGATCTTTGGCCTAGGGAAAAGTGTCCAAAATAATTTAATTTTTCTCCTAAAGTGACTTTATAAAGTTATAAAGTCAAATCTAATTTAAAAGTGACTTCAAGTGATAAAGTTACTAAAGTCTAATTTTAAAGTGACTTTAATAAAGTCAATGTAAAATTAGAAAGGAAAAGTGACTTTGGAAATAAATCACTAAGTGGGTCTTTATTAAAGTGGGGTGAATTAAAAAATAGAAAGTGAGATTTAAATGAGCATTTAATCTCAACCCTAGATCTCAATCTATTTCAGCCATTGGATTTAGGGATTCCCCAAAAGTCACTTAGGGTTAGGTTAGAGGAGGAAAAGGAGGAAAAGGTCATTCATTTTCTTTCATGAGCAGATTGAGAGAAGGAGAGCAAGAGAGCAAGGGAGATTTTTGGGCAGTGAGGAGAAGGAGGCAGCAGCTTGGCACACATTCCAAGGCTGGATTTCAGCAAGTCCGTACAGCTGAGTTTGGCACACATCCCAAGGCAGATTTTGGCACGATTTTCTAGAAGACCGTATAGCAGACCTTTGGCACATTTTCCAAGAGGCCGTACAGCAGTTTGGCACAGATTTCGAGGCAGCAGAAGGCTGGTTTAGTTGGCATGAATTTCGAGGCAGGCCGTACAGCAAGTGGCTGTCCTCTTGCACGAATTTCGAGACAGATTCCGTACAGCAAGGTTCTGCTGTCCTTTTGGCACGAAAATCGAGATCCGTACAACAACATTTATTGCTGTTTTGCACAAAAATCGAGGAGGCCGTACAGCTGCATTTATTGCAGATTTTTTGGGCACGAAAATCGAGGAGGCCGTACAACATTTATTGCTGTTCTGTTTTTTGCTGTTTGCACATTTTCCGAGGCGGTGGTTAAGCACGGAAAACGAGATAAGTTGTAAAGTTTATTTGCTGATTTTTTGCTGAATATTTCTCACTGTAAAAAGCATTTCCCAGAAATAAGAAGGAGCTTTCGAACTGGTTTTCCCCAAGAGTTGTAGGGGGTTTTTCCAGGGTCACCTTGACAAAAAATCAGTGTTATCATGTGTTGAATCGCTGTTTGTATCTGCTGATTTTTTTTTATTTCTGCATTTTCCAGCACTCTGAAAAATTTCCAGAATTTGTGTTTTCAGCAATATTTATTTTCCAGCTTGTTGAATGTAAGGTTATGGGAAAGGGCATTTAACAAATCGGAGAAATAAGGTGAAATTGAAAACCGGGGTGGGAAAAACAAGAAATTTCTTTTCAACCCTTAAAGTGGATAGTAGGTCTAAGGTACATCATTTGAATGGGGGTGGGAAGTGATAAATAAGTGAAACGAAGTAGGGAATGGGAGGGGCAATCCTAGGCCACATATTGGGGCATAGGGGCAACCGGATAAGGGGAAGTCCACATCAGGGTATATAATGTGTAGGAGGGAGCAATCGTGGTACGTGAGGTGTCCCGGCCTTGATCTTTCCACCCTTCTTTATATGCTTTTTGCCCTTTATGAATTTTCTTTAATTAACTGCTCGGGGCCCAAGGATAAGAGCATGATGTGTCAGATATGGCAGTGATTACCCCTTTAAGGTAGGGCAGTTCATCGCTCTCCAGGGGTTGGGACAATCATGGGTTCTTGAATGACAAAGGACGCTCATCTAGGGTCTATGGAACTAGGGTGATGGCCATGGGTAAGGGGCAAATCTCATGTATTGGATTTTGCCCACGTGCTAATTATTTTTGTCCCGACCATCTTTTGCATTTTGTTGTACAATTTCCTATTAAGTGTGGCCCATTATGTGTTTTCTTTTATATTATTAGAGTGACTTTTATATTATAAAAGTGGCTTTATGAGAGAAAAAGTGACCATGGTACTTAAACATTAAAAAGTACTAGGGGACTCATTAATAGAATGGGGACCACATGAGGGAGGGGGTTAAGAGAGGGATTGATCTCCACCCTTGATCTAATGAGTTGAGATATCTCAGCCATTAGATCTAAGGGTTAGGGTTCTCATCACTTTGGAGAGACAAAAAAGGGAAAAGGAAAAAATTCTCTCATTATTCTCATGCGAGCTATTGAGAAGAGAGAGCAAGGAGAGAAAAAAGAGGAAAAGAATTTGTGTGAAATCCTACAACAAAGAACAAGGAAAAGGCTACAAGTAGTTCGTATCTCCTAGAGGACGAGTTCAATCCAAGTAAGGAGCTCAAATCTCAAGCTGACTGTCAAGTATCATTGCTCATAGGTTAATAGTTTGTCTTAGGCCTAAACTCGGTTAAAACCAACATTCAAATAGGTAAAAGTTTTCCTCTAAATAACCACACGAAATCCTAGATACTCGGACTTGTTTTGAGTAAATGACAGCGAGTTTCTCCGGTTATGTTTAGAGCTTATTTTAGCTCGTTGTGCAGGGATGGCTATTCCCTGCTAAACAAATCTGTGTTTCAGCCCAGATTCTTGACTATTTAGTGACTTATTTTCCTGTGCAAAAAGAGTTGTAAAGAGGCCTAAAATTTTGTTAAAGGAGAGGAGACTTTGTGAGAAGATATCCGTCCAAATATCAGTAGAAAGAGGACCTTAGGGAAACCTCTTTAAGGGAAGAGATAAGTTGAATTTCTTCTTGTGTTTAATGTTGTAAGAAAATTCCAAGAAGCAAATAAAATCCTCCACGAGGCTGGTTTTTTCCCCTTGCGGGTTTTTCCAGGGTCATTAGACCAAAAACAAGTGTGTAATCTCATGTGTGTAGTTGCATATTTTCCCTTCTATCAATTGAAAAGTGAAATGTGGTAGAGTAGCCTTTTTGTTTCAAGCTAATTATAAAACTAATGTATATATCAGTAATATATTTTATGATGGGTTTAGGCATTAGACCATCGAAAACTTGAAACTGGGCTGGGCTACAACACTTGCATAATTTTTCTATAGCCTTTTGTGTCACCATAAACCTCTAAGCCTAGAATATCTCTTCTAGGTGACTTATATACCGGGACTCATCCCATAATCAATGAAGAGTAGGGGATATTGGCTATGGTGCTAGTGGACCTGTTAATTTTCCAGTGTTCTATTCTTAACACAATAACTTATATCAATTCTTTTTCAAATAGAAATCATTTTATTCAATATAATGGAATATTTTAGTAACAATAAGAAATTGTATATAGAATGGTAAATTCAATGCACAATAGAAGACAACCAAGAACAAGAGTGACATGGTATTTGGTCAAAGACCAGGGAAAAACCCCACAAGGGGGAAAACCCTTTCAAGATTCTTCTTCTAGTTGCTTGTCATCAAATGTTCATCTGAGAGATACAATCTTCCAATTCATAAACGATAAGTCAAAGTCAAACCTTTGACTATCCAATAATCAACTAGCCAATATCATATCAAAGATGAGCACAAATGTCAAATATGGTCAACAAGTCAAATTTGCAATTTCGGCCAATGTCCATAGTATCACCGACCCTAATAATTCAATGATCAATGGTTAAACTACCTCCAAATCAACTTGATCAACAGTCAGAAAATGTGTCCTTCTTTGTTGGTCAAAGTCTTCCAAAAACAGTCTCAAAATTGTGCCTCCAAATCTAGTCAAAGTGAAACTTTGACTTGTAGAACTCTAGTTGTGCAATTTCAATCAATGCTGCTCAAAATGTCGTGAAAGGTTTTAGTCAACCTTCTAGTCGACTTGGCCTTCCAAACAAATCAGAAAATTAGAGTCAAACCATGCTCCAAGTCTAAAAAGTCGACATTGGTCAAAGTCCAAAAATAGATGATAAATTCGGCCAACAGAAAATGATTCTCTCCCCGCACATGTGAAGATGAACCTACAATTTTAGAGCTATATGAACCAATCCAAGAGCAGAATGTGTTGCGTGATGATGCTCCAAGGTGATGTGACATTAGGTCTATTTATACATGTCTTTGGAGGCTGAATTAGCTTGCCCAGGCTGACTTGTACTTATGTGCACATGTGGGTTTCTCATCAAAATTAATATTTTTCCTTGACCAAATTAAATTCTTCAAGGGCTAGTAGGGGCTTCTCTGGATGAAGAAGGTTTACCAATGGAGGGAATTTCTCCTTGAGATGCCAAATTTTAACTCTCCCTCTTAGCTAGGGAGGAATTATGGACTGCATCATGAATCTCATCTCTAATGTCCTTTCATCGTCATTGTTGTATCATGTCATGTCTCGTTTCTACTCATATGCTGAACAATCTCGAATCTAATGAAGAAAGATCATCACAGGGGAGATAAATTTTCCACCCTATATCCAAAGTCAACAGGGGAGATTCAACTTGCCATGAGAGGAAAGGATCTCGATCTATCCTTTTGATCAATGACAATAGGCGGGATACTACTTACCATGAGAGATAAGGATCACACACTGTCCTATTGTCTGCTACTCTTTCCACGTTGATCCCCAGGAAACAAGTGGTAGAAACCAACATCCCATCACTTGAGCAAGATACTACTTACCATAGATGGTAAGGATCATACCCTATCTCAAGTATCCTCACCCATTAGCTAGATGGCTGGCAATCCCAACAAGCCCAACTTGTGGGTAGGATGCATGTTGGGGTATACTCTATCAAGATGGTAGGGGGAGATACCCACTTGTCATAAGTGACAAGGATCACATAGACACACCCTATAGTTACAATAGGCGAGATACTACTTACCGCAAGGGGTAAGAATCACACGTTATCCTATTGTCCAGAGTTCCCTCAACTTTAGGAGCTCTACGACTCAATTCCTCTCCTTGGGAGCTCAAACAGGAGGGAAGAGCATAGCTCAGTGTCCTCGATCAGTCAGGACCCTTTCTCGGGAATGTCACATCCATCAGTCCAAGTTGATCTCTAAAGGTAAGAACTTCCTTTTCGACAAAGCCTTGGTAAGATTATCTGCTCTCTGCTCATCCGTCGAAATGTGATGGAGTGTTATGGCTCCTTGTTACATCATTTCTCCAATGTAGTGATATCTTATCTTAGTATGGTTGGACTTGTCGTGGAACACATGATTCTTTGCTAGACGGATCCGACTCTTGTTGTTGCAATATATAACTGCCATATCTAGTTCCTACTCAAATAGCTCTCCAAAGAGCTTCCTCAACCATACAACCTTGCAGTTTGCCATGCTAGCAGCAATATAATCAACCTCCTTAGTACTATAAGGGAAATAGACTTTTGCTTCTTGCTCATCTAAGATATTATGGTAGATCCAGGGATAAAACAACATCCTGAAGTGTTCTTTCTGTTGACAATATTTTTGGCCCAATCAACATCAGTGTAACCATGAAGTCTCACACCTCTGATAGTATATCTCAGACCAAGATTGATTTTCCCATGCAAATATCTTAGCACATGCTTAGCAACGACCTAATGTGCATAAGAGGCTTAGTCATGAATTGATTCAAGCAAAACATATTTCTGGACGAGTGTTCACAAGGAACATTAGTGCCTTGATCAACTGTCGATACTTAGAGGGATTTTCCAAGTCAGGTCTTGGGGCTTCTCCGCATAGCTTCTTGAAGTTCATCTCCATCTGTGTGTGTGAATTATTTTTTGAAATTGAAACAATTGGAAATTTATTCATCTAACTGATTAATTATGCAGTTTATTTTCTACAGCAAACATCGAATAAATCACACTGCAATTCTTCACAATAAAATTATGTTGCGGAGAATGAATTGGAATCGAAAAAATAGATGCACACACAGAGTAAAAGGACACCAATATTTTGGACAAAAGTACCCGAAAAAACACAACTGGGAAAATTGGGGCAACAGGTGAGGGTTTTATTTTATTATATGTAGTAGCAAAATTTGAGTAAAATATATGGATGTCAATTTGGCAATCCTCCAGCAAGATAATATACCCAAAAGTAATAGCGAGACAATTTTCCTCACCCGATAACAATCCCAGTTTCAAATCTCGCTCTGTTTGGGCCACTCGAAAGCCGTTTGTCAGCCTTTGCACTAGGTTTGCGCAGGCTCTACTCGCACTGCTTGAGGAACTACCCAAAAGATGTCGTACTGCCTATCTCTGCCTTTGGAGATTATTCGCTGAGCATTCCGAAAATTTTCCCGACCACCAGCAATATAATCGACCTCCTCTATAGTGAAATTGATTTCCCTCTGAAGTTGCCTGCGTCGCCTTTAGGAAACCTCACTGAGGAAATATGCAGCCCTCTTGTTGCTGACTTTCCGACACTAAAACTTATGCAGAAATCATTGCTTCTGCTCCCCCTTGCTTCTGCTTCCTTTGGGCTCAAAATATGCAACTGGATAGCTTGATCTGCTAAGGAATTTCGCTCTCCTTGTGTTTCACTGCTACTACTCAAGTCTGTCATCTCAAACCCCATTGACCTGCTCTAATAATCTCTTGTTGGATCACCAACTAACATGATTAAATCGTTATCAATAGCTAAGATCATCTCAAACTCAATCCTTGTGAGTTTCTAGAGCTTTCTTACCTTTCCTTAATTAATTCCTATTAATTAACCACTTTTTCTAAGTTAGACTAAGAAAAAGATAAGTTATTCTAAGTTTTTCTCTTCCTATGAACGAGATAAGTTGGACTTATCTCATGAAACCTTTTCTGGGTTTTGAAGATCTTGTATTCTTTAGTCTCTTAGACACAAATCGAGATTAGAACACTTGTTCGATGCTACAAAAACTCATAGTGTGGCCATGGAATTAAATTCTACCATTCCAAATCTTTCCAACAGTTTCACCACATATTTCGATTTTGAAAGGAAAATTTCACCAGGCCTCTGCCACACCTCTAATCCCAAGAAATAGTGCATCAATTTGAGGTCTTTCATCTTAAATTCAGAGGCCAACAACCTCTTACACTTGAGAGTTAGAGGCTCACCACCTGTCAAGAATAATTCATCAACATATAAAACCAAAATCAGGTGCAAACGTTGGACCACTTTGAAGCAGAGGTTTGGGTCGACATTGCTTCACGTAAATCTAGGCTTCACCAGGTAGCTATCAATGTGGGCATACCAAGCTCTGGGGGCTTGCTTCAATCCATAGAGTGGCTTCTTCAGTTTGCAAATGTGAGTCTTCCTATCATGTACTTCGAATCCCTGTGGTTGTTCAATATATATTCTTTCCTGTAGTATGCCATGTGGAAATGTATTCTTCACATCCATCTGATGAAGTGCCCATCACTGGCTAGCAGCAAGAGCTACAATAGATCGAATAGTCATATAGCGGGCAACTGGTGCAAAAATGTAATCATAATCTTCTCCGTCGTTTTGGGAGAAACCTCTAGCCACAATCCTTGTTTTATATTTCTCGATACTTCCATCAACTCCATGCTTAATCTTATACAACCTTTTAGAAGTCAGAACAGACCTCCCTTTGGGCCTCGAAACTACTGCCCATACATCGTTCTTCATTATAGATTTCCTCTGCCATAACATCCTTCATGACTTGCTCTTTCATTGCTTCTTCAAAGGTGGGAGGCTCAACCTATATGATGGTGCTCATAGCCACAACATAACCCTTATATTGACATGGCTTCTTACTTTCACTAAAGGTTCCTCTAGCAGTTGTTGAGACTTGATGTTCTATGCTGAAACAATTACTTATAAAAAAAGAAAAAATATAACTCCTTCAAGCTGCAATATCAATTAAGCAATAGTCGATAGAACATGCACCATATAAACAATATGCAAAATAGTAGACAACCAAGAACACATTGAGACACAAAGAATTGAGGTCTAATGTCTAAAGAAAAACCCACATGGGGAAATCCCAACCAGATTCTTCTTCTATTGGAAATCAATTGTTCGTTAAAGAAACAAAATACAATGAGAGAATGAAGAAGTTCACCCAAATCTAAAGAAGATCTTTGATAGCAACAACTGATGCAAATACTAAATCACTTTGGCTCACCGGGCTCTGCTCTTACCCTCCAAGTCACTCTCTCACTCTCTCAATCCTTCTCTAGTCTCTCAAACTCTCTCTTTCACAAGTTCAAAGTCTCCTTTCACAATGCACAAGTGAGTAAATAGTGAAGATAAGAGGCACATATATATAGGAGGAGCAAGGAATTCGATCCATGAAGGAGTAACTTGCACGCCTTGAGGGAGAGTTACATATGCCATTTAGGGAGGTACGCATGCCTTTGTAATTCATGCCATAAAGGAGGTACACTTGCCTTTCTTACTCATGCCATAAAGAGGAGCACACGTGCCTTGAATGAGAGAGTGTAACATATGCATTGAAGAATGCTTAACAATAATCTTTTATGATGAGACTTTAATGCACATAAGAGAGTGTAAGAGGAGTGCAACAAATCCATTAAGAGAGAGAGAGAGAGAGGGTAACACATCATTAAATGAGAGATAGGGGTTCGAGTGCCTTCAAGGAGAGAGAGAGGAGTGAAGTGGCATGATTGAGTGCCAAGTAGGAAAGTAGGCATGTAATTCTCTTTTGATAATAATATTATAGTATCATAAGGATAATAATAATAATATTGATGACTGAGTAAAAATTGAGCAATTAAGATTGATCAAGGATAAGTTAATTGACTTTCCATCAGCTATACCTAATTACCAATTGAAACAAGGTGATTTACTATTTTTGGAAAGTCATGCTTGAAATGATAGACATGAATTTCTATTTTTAGAAAGTCACTCTAGAATAGTCAGAAATGAGATTTTATTCAAGGACATTCATCCCTCGGTTGCGAATTCTCAACACTCCTTAGCTAGGGAGGAATTTCTTTCTAAAACAAGGATCCTTGCTTTGGAACAATGGTGTTACAATCTAATGAAGAAGAATCATCTTAAGGGAAATTCATTCATCACCGTATATTCACTTGGGGGGTTACCACTTGCCAACACATGACAAGGATCTTGCACAACCAAGTCTGATCTCTACTTGTGGGGTTTACCATTTGTCAAGGATCATGCACAACCAAGTCTTTGCTTGGGGGGGTAACCACTTGACAAGGATCACACACAACCAAGTCTCATCTTTGCTTGGGGGGGATTACCAATTGTCAAGGATCATGCACAACCAAGTCTTAGCTTGGGGGGATTACCACTTGACAAGGATCACGCACAACCAAGTCTCATCTTTGCTTGGGGGGATTACTACTATTCAAAGATCACGCACAACGAAGTCTCTGCTTGGGGGGATTACCATTTGACAAGGATCACGCAAAACCAAATCTCATCTTTGTCATCCATGACCGCCCCCTCTGGAAAGGGTCACATCCATCAGTCCAAGATGCTCTTTGAAAAATAAGAACTTCCCTTTCAGCTAAGGCTTGGTAAGTATGTTAACTATTTGATCATCATTCGCAATATGATGGAGTCTCATTGCACCTCTTTGCACCATATCCCAGATATAGTGATACTTGATATCAATGTGCTTAGACTTGTCATGGAACACGAGATTTTCAGCAAGTTGAATCCCACTCTTATTGTCACAGTAAATTAATGTCATATCCAATACATGCTTAAAAAACTCTCCAAAGAGCTTCCTTATCCACACTGCCTACCAACTAGCCATGCTAGTAGCAATGTACACGGCTTCAGCGGTGCTAAGGGCTACAAACTTTTGCTTTCTACTCATCCAAGATATCATGGAAGATCCTAAGCTGTAGCAACACCCATATGTGTTTTTTCTGTCAGAGGAGTTACCAACGCCATCAACATCCGAGCACTGATGTAGTCTAACATCTCTAACAGTTTATCTCAATCGAAGATTGATGGTCCCATGCAGGTATCTCAACACATGCTTTGCAACAATATAGTGTGCATGTGATGGCTTAATCATATATTGGCTCAAAGTATTGACCACAAAACATATGTCTAGTCTAGTGTTCTCTAAGAACATTCGTGCTCCAATCAATTGTCGATACTTAGAAGGATTTGCCAAAACAAGCCCTGTAGCTTCACCACATAGCTTCTTAAAATTCATCTCCATTGGAGTATTCATGGACTTACATTTTATCATGCCAAATATTTCTAGTAGTTTGACAACATATTTTCCTTGAGAAAGGAAAGTCTCAGCAGGTCTCTGCCATGCTTCTAAACCCAGAAACTAGTGCATCAAATGAAGATCTTTCATTTCAAATTCAAAAGCTAACTCCCTCTTACACTGGAGGATAAGAGGTTCACCACCGATCAAAAATAAATCATCGACATATAATACCAAAATCGAAGGCATACCTTGGATTGTTCTGAAGTAAAGATTTGGATCAGCATTGCTTCTAATAATAGTAAGCTTCATCAAGAAGTTATCAATGCGAGCATACCAAGCTCTTGAAGCTTGCTTCAAACCATAGAGTGCTTTCTTCAGTCTACATACATGAGTTATTTTATTTGGAATTTGTTGATGACTCATTCTATTTTTGAAGATTCATGGAGGGCACATTTATAGGTTGAAGATTATTTTATTTTTGGGGGGTTTTATATCCAGGAAAGATAACTACCATGATAAGTCAAAACCGCAACAGAAAAAGAAAAGTAAGGTAGCTCAAGAGAGTTCTTCATGTTGCATTGCTTAAATGAGAAGTGAAAGTCTGCATATAAAGTGTTGTGTACTAGTCGAGTCAATTCACTTTATGAACTTGGGATAGGGGGCACATCCAATTATTCTTATATGAAGAGGATGATGAAGAATATAAATATTAATTTGCCTCTAAATCTAATACGAGAGTTGAATAGATTGTGTCCCAGCATGGATAGCTTTGAGAAAGAGATAGAATTAGTAGTTCAGTTTCTAGTGATGAAGAAAAGCATTTTTCAATTTGATTCTTTGACTGACTGATAATTTCTTCAAAAATGAATTTGGTTATGAAATGATTGGACAGATGGAACATATTCGCTTGTGATATTTGGCCTACACTTATAAAAAGATACAATGAATTACAAGTTTGATCAAGTTTGTTTAGCTGAGAGATGGTTATTGTTTGATTTTTTTTCGGAAGATTACCTGTTGACACGAAAGGAACTAAATTGAAATAAAACATAAGAGTGTAAGATAACCTAAATCCAACGTGTTTTTATCACTGTTTATGTCTAATAAACCATTATTATAATCTGACATTTACTTTAACGATTACACCCATATTTCCAAATTTTTTATATCATTAACTATGTTTCAGCTTTGAACCTTCTTCAATTTCTAATGGATAATTTATCAGAAGGCCCACCTTCCATAATGGCAGACCATAAGTTGAAATAAGTGAGAAGCACAACTGAGCTGAAACCCATTCATAGAGAGAGAATACCACATTCAAAGAAATGAAATGCCTTGATGGAGATTAAGGATTTCCTTCCTTAAGAAAGTGCTTAGAATATTTTCATTTAATGCTTTAAGTGGCTTTTCCACTTCTTGCCACTTGTCAATGTTTTAAAGTCCTACTTGAAGTCTATAATTATTAACTTATTTACATAGGTGCTTACTTTGCAAAATTTTATCATTTAATGATCATTTGACCTGTTTTGCATGATATTTAGCACAAATCCTAATAAGCTATCATAGATAACTGGAAAATGCAATCTAGAATAATCATGTCGAATTACATGCTAGAAGATGCTTATGATACATCTTCAACTTTTATCTTGCATGAAATTGATGAAATGTGAATGGAAATCTGTTGTGGGCTTGAAGCCTAAATATTTTCATGATGCTCATGCAAAAGCATATTTTTCTGTAAAGCAGAGCTTCAGCATAGATTTCTTGATATCATAGTGTGTGTTTCCTATGTCTTCGCAGTTTTTGGGAAAAGAATAAGACCTGCTGTTATTAGAAATCCAATGCTATTCTAATTCCTCATGTTTGTTTGAAAGTTTTTTAGCCACTCTCGAATACACTATCTACATTCCACGGACTTCATTGCTTTTCTTACTATAATATTTATTTGTTGTATACCTCGACGTCCACGATTACCTTCAACCTATCAATTATCCTTTTTTTTTTCTATTAATGCTTCTTAATCATACATTGGGTTTGGCTATTTGTGCTAACCTTCAAAATAAGATTATACCATGGCTTTAATCAATTATGCTTTCATCCTTCTTTTGATTATGATGAATATCAATATCCCTATAAAACTTAGATAGATGGTTTGCTCATTATTTACATTTATGAAACACCACGTCTGTTTTATAACTTAACAGTTTTATTTCTTGTGCAGCACAAAAGGAGTTGGTGTAACAGCACCTGATCCATCAGAATTCTGCACTCTTCCTGATGGAGTTGTTGTTCCATTGGGAACACCAAAGAAGCGGTCTGCTACACGAGTAAGTTAACCGTACTTTCGTGTACTATTAAATTTTTTATGTACTAGTTAATTAAATCTACAAAAAATTGGATCCTGAAATTAAAATATGTTGTAAAACATTAGTCACCAGATATCTCAACTTGTGAGAGTATCAGGTAGACCAATTTGATATAACCATATTGCTAACTGGCTAAACTGGTTGAGAATGGTGTAATCCTCACAACCACAAGAGACCGAGCTTTCTGGGCTATTTGATCAAGGTTGACCACAGATTTGTTGGGGTTTGACTGCAGGTTCTATCTCTCTTTTGACCAAGTTTTTGGAGGCTGCTTTTACAAGGTTTGACTAAGGAAAGAAGGCCGAGTGATTTGACTGTTTGACCGAGCCTTTTGAAGGCTGATTTTACCGTTGACCAAGACTGGTTAGGGCACAATTGACTGCTGTTGACTTTGACCAGAAGTTTCAGAATTCAAGTTTGACCAGATTTGACTTTTGGGGCTTGTTACCACCCAAACTAGTAGGGGTCCTATAGAGGAACTACTAGGTCAAGTGGCAACAATGGAGTGATAACTCACTATCACCTTAGCTAAAGCTCCCTGCTCTTTACGGACTTTCACCGATGGGAGGAGTTGCAGTATGAGAGGAACCACTAGGATAGATGGATCAATGATAGGATAAAGAGTGATTCCGAAAGCCTATTCACAAGAGAGGCTCAGATAATTGACTTGCTTTGGAAGCAAGGTGGATGGCTCTCTCAGAAGCGCTATGAGGATTCCCAGACCTAGGGTTTGAGGAGTATTACTTGAAAAGAGGTGCCCAAGATCAAGGAATCATAGAAGAAAAGGGTTTCTCAGTGACGTTTGTGAAATTGGAGTTACAAGTTTGCGGGACCACAAAGAAGCCCATGTGGAGCCAAACAAGGTCAAGGGTTTGGATTGGAGCAATAAATTGATGGTCTTGACCAAGTTAGGAAGATGAATAGGATCAATGGAATTGAATTTCTTTTGGAATTTGAGTACAATGATCCTAATGAAACCAATAACCAAAGGGGACCTAGGGAGGAGAACGATCTTCAAGCTAGGGCTTGAAATATCTTGAGATTCCATAGTGGGATTGACCTCAATTTTGGAGGACCTTTCAAGAAGCTCCTAGCACAATGGTTAATCAATTTTCAAGGATTTTCAATCGCTAGAAATGATTTTAGATGATGCCCTAGGAGGCCTTCTAGGTTAGGGCTTAGAAAAGAGGAAGGGGGGTGAGAAGAATATACTTTTGTGATCACCTTAGGGCTAGAATTGTGCGTAGCCAATTGGGAAAATGGAGTCTAATGAAATCAGTGCTTAGATAGGCTTAAGTCCAACTAAGGAGTTCCCCAACAACTTCGTATGACCTTAGCAACAACTAGGTTACAAAGGAAATTTATACTTCTGTATGTTGAAAAATGATGACTTATCAAGGCAAATCATGAAAAATCATGTACCCCTAGGACAATAATTCACCATACTTCACAATAATCACATGAAAAATCCCTCACAAAGACAAATTAGCAACTTCGCATAAGCATAAGAGCAACTACACCAGCTTCATGAATGAAAATATTTTATAGATTATTTCACAAGACAAAATTACAAGATAAACATGAAAGAATACTCACGAGTCACAAGTATAGCGAAATTATTCCAATCATCAAGGTGCAAGAAAATCAAAGCTCCAAGACAAAAAATTAAGCTCTTCCAAACATCAAAATGCATTAAATCTTCAATTCATCCATGAAAAGGCCTAGCGAAAATTTCAAGAGATACAAATGATCCAAATCCAAGTGCTGATGAGATTCAAATGAGCTCTAATCAATTTATATCCTTCCTAAAGAGTTTGATTTGCCTAATTAGGCCTAATTAAGCCCCAAATAACAAAATCATTTACAATAATTTCATGACTTGGTGACAAGCCCACCAAGATAGCTCCATAATACACAGATTAACCAGTCAAGAGGGAAAAAAAATAGATACAATGAGTCGTTGGGCCATTGATGAGGCCTAGTGGAGTCCAAAGTGTGCCAAGGTAAGAGAATAGGCTCCAAAAGTAGTGACTAAGGGGGTGACCGCTTGATATCCAAGCAAATAAAATGTGGTGTCCCCAAGTGGGTGTGGGGGCACAATGACATCCTCATGGGTCTCCAAGTGGATCGATAATGCTTGTATACCAGCTGTAAGGGTTAGAATGATGACATAAGACCTCCCTCTATCTCCCATGGTGAGACATATCCTCATTTGGGCCCTGGAACATCTGCCAAGTGTGTGGTGCAAGTGTGAAGTCGGTTGGGCATGGTGGTCCAGGTGGATCATCTATTGATTTTTGGGTAGCATTGAATGTGCTCTAGCTTTGAAACTTTGTGGAGGGGTTAGAACACATGAGATCTCCAGGACCCAGAAATCGTTTGGAGAAATTCCACCTAGAGCTTAAGCAAATAATTAATTATTTTAATGGAGACCCTAAGTCTAACTTAGGGAAATTAAATAATTAAAGTGAATTAATTTAACATGTGGGTGAGAATGTTCTAAATGACGAGGATCAAGTCTTTTCTAATCTTACTTGTCGATTAGAGATCAGATCATGGTCGTTGATTCGTCAACTGGAAAAGTATTAAAGGAAGGCTTGGAGCCAGTTAGACATACACACAAACTAGATCAAGAGATCGAATTCTTCTGACGGAGCAGTGCTCGAATGAAGATCAGATCTGTGGGGCAAATGCAGTGATTGGCCGGATGACCAAGAGTACAAAGCACAACAAGAGCAGCAGAGACATAAAGGAGGCAGTGCAATCACTAGGAGAGGTGATGCAAGCCCACGCAAGGCTCACGCAGGGGCAGCGCAGAGCCTTCGAGGGACTATCCAAAATTTAGCTGGAGATCGAGGTTTCCTAGCTAGCAGGGCTGAAACTCGATTTCTGGAGAAGCTGATCAGTGCAGAGGAAGGATGACGCAGTCCTTCAATTAGGGCCATGCAGAATTACATGTTCAGGTTTTGGGTAGCCTCGGATGTGCTCTAGCTCTGAAACTTTGTGGAGGGGCTAGAACACATGAGATCTCCAAGACCCAAAAATCGTTTGGAGAAATTCCACCTGGTGTGAAAGTTATTCAATAAATTAATTATTTTAATGGAGACCCTAAGTGTAACTTAGGGAAATAAAATAATTAAAGGAATTAATTTAAACATGTGGGTGAGAATGTTCTAAGTAACATGGATCAAGTCTTTTCTAATCTTAGTCGTTGATTAGAGATTAGATCATGATCGTTGATTTTTCAACGAGAAAAATATTAAAGGAAGGCTTGGGGTCAGTTGGAGAAGACACACAGAGCGGTAGCACTAGAGCTAAGTCGAAATTCTGAGCGCAGTTTCTTGAGAATTATCGAGTGTGCTTGTAGTGCTTGTGAGGGGTAGATCAGCGAGGGATTATTCTGATCCAAGGCCGAGAATACTAAGGCAGAGAGGCAGATCCATACTAGGCAGTGCAGAGACCAACAGGAGGGATGCAACCCAGCCAGGCTCATGTAGAGGTAGTGCAGAGGTTGACGCAGGGCCTTCAAGGTGACGCAGAGGGAGCGTTGAGCCCAGAAGGGTGACGCAGGAGCAGCCTTTGCTGTGCAAAGGCTGCGTACTGGCTACACTGGGCAAAAGAAGCTGACACAGAGGCTGGAGGAGTAGCGCTGGGGTTCCAGTGGGCCAGAAAGGGCTCATATTCCGTATTTCTAGAGTGCTTCCTCAGCTGAATCAACGATATTTTCTGTCTCCAAGTGATAGGTACATTTGCCATGAATTCTCTGTTGGGAAAACCATTACTGGTGCCCATTACTGCACCGGTTTTCCCACGTTGGGTTTTTTCGGGGACATTGTCCAAAAAATATTGTGTCCTCTGTCATGTGTGCGTTATGCTTCAGTAAATGATATGTATGTATGTGTAGGCTGCAGTTGTGTTTTCTTTGATATTTCACTGAATATTTCAGACAATAACTTGTTAATTAAATCAAACAAGTAGGAGAAGTAAATCAAGATATTGCAGTAGGGTTTCTATATTTAGAAATTTTCACATGGTATCAGAGTGATTGCAGATCAAGCTGAAGCCATTAGCATAGGGTTGAAGATTTTCTTGCTGCACGAGGGCACTTGAAGCTACAAAGATTCAGAAAGAGGCAATGCAACACCAGAGGGAAACGTAGAGGCCCTACAGGGGTGACGTAGAGCCGGTCTGCTCACACAGAGCTGATGCAAGCCCAGATGGGTGACGCAGAGCCTGTCAAGCTCACGCTGAGCTGACGCAGAGGCTAACACAAGCCCAAGAGGGTGACACAGTCCAAGAGGGAGTGACGTTGTGCCGATTGCCATGGCTGGAATTGTAGTTTTTTGATCTTCAAAGTTGCTGGTGGGGCATTGTTTTTGCCGGTGCAGAGCAATGCCTAGAATAGTCGACAAAGCAAGGGGAAACAGTTCCTCAACAAGTTTTCTAGGCAAGAAATCTGAGATTCGATGAAGTGGAGTGATCGTAGAGGGCTGATTTGACAGAATTGGTGAAGGATTTCCGGGAGGGAAATCATTTGTCAGAGGGATCATATTCTTTAGAGGGTTTTTATCGCCAAGAAACCCAGATCCGGTCTTTGTGCTGAGTGTAGAAGTAGTAGAAGGGAGAAGAGCACTTGCTTCGATAGTTTGAGAAGCGATGGCCTTGTATGGATTGAGAGATCAGGATAGGTTAGACGGTGTGTCTAACTTTTCCATCTGGAAAGCTAGAATTTTGGCAGTCCTTGATGAATATGGCATCAGAGACCATGCCGAGAATGCCTTGGTTGTGCTGACCGATGTTGATCCTCTAAAGAAGTTTAATGAAAATCAGGCTCAGGCTAAACGCTTGATCATGGATGGAGTGAAAGATCACGTGGTTTCGCATATTATCGAGAAGAAGACAACAAACGAGGTGTGGACAACATTAACTGTGTTGTATCAAGGTAGCTCCGTCCAGAGATGCTTCTAGAGAATCAGATGCGGTTGTTCTAGATGCACAAGGGAGAGGAGATTGATCCTTTCCTCTTTAGATTGCAAACTATCTGAGACCAGTTGATTGCCATGGGGGCAACTCCCGATGATGGACTCATGGTGAGGACTGCCCTGAATGCAGTCACTGATGATTGGAAGACCTTTGTCCAAAGTATCTTTGGTAGAGCACAACTTCCAAACTGGGGTGACATGTGGGCGATCCTACGACAAGAGGAGATCGGGAGAATAACCAAGAGGAAATTCCACAACAGAGGAGTCAAGATTAAGAAAGAGGAGGAAGTTGTAGCCCTAGCATCTAAGGGACATAGACAACAAGGGAAGAAGAAGAAGGACCTATCCAAGGTCCGGTGCTTCAGATGTGGCGAATTGGGACACTTCGCCAATGCTTGTCCTAAGAAGAAGGGCAAGGAAGATTCAGATTCCAAGGCAACAACATCGAAATGGGATGACGGTAGCGATGATGATGTGGCCATGAGGGGTCATGTACCTTGAGAGAAGAGGTGGGGCGACAGAGATCTGTAGAGTGAGCTACAGATGGTGGTCGACAGGCTCCTTGAGGTGCCCAAACTATTGGATCACATACGAGCTATGGGAGTCGTTAAAGAAAGTAGCAGGATGACTAAAGTCAGTGGATGTAGAGTATCATGGAAAGGCACGAGGGAGTGTTGGGACGCTAAAGACTGGACCAACGTAGAGGAGAACCAGCAGCAGCACAGAGGCTGATGGGATTTTAGCAACGCAGAGGCAGTGCTTACGCAGTGCATAGCAATAGATAGCGCAAAGCAATAACAGAGGGTGCTTCAGTGATGAGATGCAGCTAGACTGACTTCTCTATCAGTTGTTGGGTGATTGTCCTTCAGTTGCTTACTTCTCGGCATTCGAGTTGCAGTGTAACAGTTAGCAGTGGTAGTGCTATAGGCAACATGATGCAGCAATTTGAGAGGGAGCTGCAATACATATGTAGCAGTCACTGTGGCAGAGTCATGGGCAGCAGTACAGAAAGCAACAACGCAGTTGATGGAGGGCGGCAGGCCAAGCATCAGCTGCGCAGGGAACTGATGCCAAAGATCAGAGTAACACTTATGGAGTGAAGAGCACATTCCTTGCTCAGAGGGAGTGTTGAGATTTTGGGTAGCATCAGATGTGCTCTAGCTCCGAAACTTTGTGGAGGAGCTAAAAGACATGAGATATCCAAGACCCAGAAATCATTTGGAGAAATTCGACTCGGTGTGAAAGTTATTCAATAAATTAATTATTTTAATGGAGACCCTAAGTCTAACTTTGGGAAATAAAATAATTAAAGGGAATTAATTTAAACATGTGGGTGAGAATGTTCTAGGTAACATGGAACAAGTCTTTTCTATTCTTAGCCGTTGATTAAAGATTAGATCACGACCATTGATTTCTCAACGAGAAAAGTATTAAAGGAAGGCTTTGGGTCAGTTGGAGAAGACATAGAGTGGGTAGCACTTGAGCTAAGTCAAAATTTTGGGGTGCAGTTTGCTGAGAACTTTCGAGTGAGCTTGCAGTGCTTGTGAGGGGCAGATCGGCGAGGGATTATTCTGATCCAAGGCTGAGAATACTCATGCAGAGACACAGATCCGTATCAGGCAGCGCAGAGACCAGCAGGAGGGACATAGCCCAGCCAGGCTCACGGAGAGGCAACGTAGAGGTTGATGCAGAGCCTTCACGGTGACACAGAGGCAACCTTGAGCCCAAAAGGGTGACGTAGGAGCAACCTGTGCTGCACAGTGGCTACGCTGGGTAGAAGAAGTTGACGTAGAAGCTGGAGGAGCAGCGTTGGGGTTCCAGTGGGCCAAAAGGGGCTCATATTCAGTATTTCCAGAGGAGTGCTTCCTCGGCTGAATCAACCATATTTTTTGTCTCCGAGTTATAGGTACATTTGCCGTGAATTCACTGTTGGGCAAGCCATTACTAGTGGGCTTGATTGTATTCAAATATTTTGTTGATTAAACAAACCCTCTAAGAGCTGCTGCATCGGTTTTCCCACATTGGGTTTTTTCAGGGACATTGTCCAAAAAACACTGTCCTTTTTCATGTGTGCATTATGCTTCAGTAAATGATCTGTATGTATGTGTAGGCTGCAGTTGTGTTTGCTTTGATATTTTACTAAATATTTCAGAAAATAATTTGTTAATTAAATCAAACAAGTAGGAGAAGTAAATCAAGATATTGTAGTAGGGTTTCTATATTCAGAAATTTTCACATTACGCAGTCGCAGCGTAGAGACTGCGCAGAGGTAGCAAGGGTTTCAGCAGTGTCTAATCTGGATCAGCCAGTTTTTGCAGTGTGAAGTGAAACTCACAATTTATCTCCGTTCGCCAAGGGTTTCTCTGTTGGGTGAGCCGGTTTTTGGCACCATAGATGTACTCAGAATATTGTTGCTTAATAATAAAAACCCTCAGATCTGCTGCACCGGTTTTCCCGCATTGGGTTTTTCCGAGAAAATTTGTCCGAAAAATTTGTGTCCTTTGTCTAATGGTTGCTTATTCTTTAGTACTTGATCTATATAGTTGTGTAGGCTGTAGTGTATTTACTTTGATGTTTTACTGAATAATTCAGAAAATAACTTGTTAAGCAAATCAAACAAGTAGGAGAAGTAAATCAGATTTACTACAGTAGGGTTTTTGTTTAGTAGATTCAGAAATTTTCACATGGTATCAGAGCACTTGCAAATCCGGGAGAGCTAAAGCCATCAACAGAAGACTGAAGGAAATTCGCTGTAGGAAGGTAGCCATCTCGAGTGACAACGTAGTCCAAAGAGAGGCAAGTAAGTGTGATGCAGTCACCTGTGGGGCTCACGCAGAGCCTGCATCAGCTTGGAGGGGTGACGTTGTAGCTGCAACAATGGCAGTGTAGTGCTTGCCAGGCCAATAAAGGGGTTTCGAGCCCCCGTCTTTCCAGTTGTTGTAGCTGGAAGTGCAGATCGTTTTTCTACAGTAGTGGCTGGTGGGACATTGTTTTCGTTGGTGTAGAACTGAGTCTAGCAGGGTGCGACAAAGTAGGGGAAACAATTGCTCAGAAGACTTCTCGCCAAGAAGTTGAGATGCAATGCTGATCAACAGCAAAGGGTGATTAGAGAGGATTGATTCGACATTAGTGGTGGAGAATTTTCGAGAATTCAATCGTGTTTCAGAGAGAGTGTGTTCCTTAGAGGGTTTCTAGGGCCAAGAAATCTAGATTCGAGTTTTGCTGGGGCAACAACAAAAGAGGGAGAAGAGAACCTGTTCGACAATTGGCGACAGAGATGGCAGCCAATGGGTTGCATAACCCTGGGGGAATGTCTTCCTTAGAGAATTCCAAGCCAAGGAATTCGGTTTCTCATTGCAGAGCAGTAGTAGCCCGGAGCGGATCTACTTACTCCAGCAGGTTGTGCATAGAGCTAGTCAATAGTTGCACAGAGGAGAGAGGAGGCATTCAACATTTTCGCAAGATCATTTCCTTATCCAGATTTGAGTTTTCATATTTTTGTAGCTCTGTAGGGATGATCGTACGATATTGCCAGAGAAGGCTATGCGAGTTATCCAGAATACGGATTTGGGCAGCAGATCGACTTCCAGTGGCTGGAAGCAGTTACCGGAGGAAGTGTGAGTTGTCTAGTGTGAGTTACAAAGAGAGAAAGGGTCCCAACATGGGACTAGGGTTGACAGGGGCACAAGACCCAGGAGTATGAGAGTGAAAGATGACATATAGGATGCTTGAGGTGCGCAAAATCTTGGTTCACATATGAGCTACGGGAGCCCTTAATGATAGTGGCGGGATGATTGGAGTCAGTTATTGCTGAGGATTATGGAGGCACATTGGCAGAGCTAGGCCATTGAAGACTTGAGCAACACAGAGCAGAGGCAGCAACAACGTGGCAACCACGCAGAGGCTGATGGGATTTCAATAGCGCAGAGGCAGTGCTTACGCAGTGCAGCATCAGCGTAGAGCTCAAGATGGTCAACACAGATAAGCAGCAGAGGGTGCTTCAGTATCAAGGGGCATCTATACTAACTTGTCTGTCAAGATTTTGGGTGATATCCTTCAGTTGCTTAACTCTTAGCAACTGAGTTGCAGTGCAGCAGTTAGCAGTGGCAGTGCTATGGACAACATGATGCAGCATGTGAGAGGGAGTTGCAATACAAATGAGACAATGTCAGTGGTAGTGACATGGGCAGCAATGCAGTGGATGAGGGGCAGCAGCGGAGCATCAGCAACACATAGGACCGATGTCATGGATCAAGGTGATGCTTCAGATGGAAGTATTGCTAGAGCACATTCCTCGCGAAGAGGGAGTGTTGATTTTTGAGTAGCATCAGATGTGCTATAGCTCCAAAATTTTTTGGAGGAGCTAGAACACATGAGATCTCCAACACCCATAAATTGTTTGGAGAAATTCCAACCAGAGCTTAAGTTATTAAAATAATTAATTATTTTAATGGAGACCCTAAGTCTAACTTAGGGAAACTAAATAATTAAAGTGAACTAATTTAATATGTGGGTGAGAATGTTCTAAGTGACGAGAATCAAGTCTTTTCTAATCTTAGCCGTCGATTAGAGATTAGATCACGACCGTTGATTCGTCAACTGGAAAAGTATTAAAGGAAGGCTTGGGGTCAGTTGGAGATACACACACACTAAATCAAGAGATCGAATTCTTCTGATGGAGCAGTGCTTGGATGAAGATCAGATCTGAGTGATTCAGAGACGCAGTGAGGGGCAGATGCAGTGATTGGTTTGATGACTAAGAGTACAAAGCAGAGCAAGGGCGACAGAGACGCAGAGCAGGCAACACATCCACTAGGAGAGGTGATGCAGACCCTAGAGGGGCTGACACAGGCTCACATAGGGCTCACGTAAGGGCACCGCAGAGCCTTCGAGGGACTGTCCAAAATTTAGCTGGAGATCGAGGATTCTAAGCCTGTAGGGCTGAAACTCGATTTCTAGAGAAGCTTATCAGTGCAAAGGAAGGGCGATGCAATCCTTTAGCCAAACCCATGCTGGCTTACACTGTGGCAGCGTAGAGACTATGCAGAGCTAGTTGGGGTTTCACCAGTGTCTGATCCGGATCAGCCAGGACTTGCAGTGTGAGGTAAAACTCACAATTTATCACTATCGGCCAAGGGTTTCTCTATTGGGTGATCCAGTTTTTGGCACCCTAGATGTACTCAGAATATTGCTGCTTAACAATAAAAACCCTCATATCTGTTGCACTGGTTTTCTTGCATTGGGGTTTTTCGGGGACATTTGTTCAAAAAATCTGTGTCCTTTGTCTAATGGTTGCTTATTCTTCAATACTTGATCTGTATAGTTGTGTAGGCTGTAGTGTATTTACTTTGATATTTTACTGAATAATTCAAAAAATAACTTGTTAAGCAAATCAAACAAGTAGAAGAAGTATATCAGATTTACTCAATGTTCCACCAAGTTCCCTGGAGGTGGGAGTGAGGGGGCAAGGGAGTGCGGTAGCGGCCTATGCAAAAGCTCCCTACCGATTTTCAGGAAACGTGGGGGGACGTCAGGGTCATAAAAATTATATATATATATATATATATATATATATATATCATTGAATAATATAATATTATTTTTCATTTTTGCAAGGAATGTATGTACAGGTAACAGCCATCATACACTTACATCATGAAAGATAAATGATAAATGATAAAATTTAAAAATTATAAATCGATGAATGATGAATGATGAATCATCTAACTGAAACAAATTTAAAACTTAAAACTTAAAACATACATCATGATTCATATGTAACCTTGTCATTGTATAATCATTAATCATTAATGTAACTAGTAACTACTAACAATGTACAACAAAAATAAACTATAAAGTTTAAGATATCATATGAGTCATGACATATATGATATTATATCAAGATTCAAAATAAACTTTAAACCAAAGTTTACAACTGAAGTCTGAAACATAAATATTAAAACTTAAAAATTTAAAAGCAAATAAGTTTAAAGTTATGTCTGAAACAGTGAAACATAAAACATAAATGATAAAACATAACATATGAATATCAAATGATATCATCATAATGATGAATGAGCATAAATGCTCAAGGTAATGCCCCACTATTCTCTACATCCAGCTGTTGCACGAATATATCAGGATCAACCATGTCACCATTTGAATCATAATCACTTGGATTCTCAAACATGCTAAGTGGCACACCAACCAACCCCATCTGTGTCTCATCAAGCCTCTCCTCCATATCAATCTGTACATCATCCTTTGGATCAACATCCCATCGGGTTGCTGGTCCCTTCAAATACTCAGGTGTCTTCCTATGCTCAAGACGTAGGGCACTGTGCACGGCAACTAACTTCTCAGCTCTTTTAGAGGTAAGCCTGTTCCTCTTGATAGAGTGGATGAAGCTATATGTGGACCAATTCCTCTCTGCTGTATAGGAACTAGCAATCTGATACAATACACGCATAGCAAGATGTTTGAGCTCTCGAGCACCATCCCCATTCATTCTCCACCAACCAACTGGGTCATCTTGGGCTAGATCATCGCGATATGCCCGAGCACCATGTGTGTTGAAGGGGCTACTAAGAGATGCAAACTGAACAAATTGTCTTCACAACTTTGCCCCCTCCTCCTCACTGTACATCTTTGCAATTACAGCTAGGAAGCCACTCTTTACCTTTGGATCATCAATAGGACGCACTCTCCTAGGCCTTTCAACATACCATTTTGGGTTTAATGCATATTTTGCCATGTGCAAAGGTGTGTTCATGCGATCCCACCTACGTTGAATGATGGGTCGAATCTGGGATGTATAGAACTCTAATGAGGGCTCCCTCTGCTTAATGGTTGCCTTCACATGACCCAACATCCTATCAAAGGCCTCATAGATTTCTCCAAGGCTAGGAGAATCCTTATCAATGTAACAAATGACCTCCACAATAGGGCCCAAGAATGACACCAAATAAGCACAATCCGCCCACCAATCATTGTCCAACACCTGAAGCCTGACCTTCTTCCTTGAGTGTGTCTTTGATTCTGACCACCTTCCCCAGTCTGAACTCACAACTAAGGATTGTAGAGGTGCTTGTACCTCTAACATCCTCTCCAATAAGAGAAAATAGCTAGCATATCTAGTATCGATGGGCTTGAGGAATTCCTTTCTCGTGTGAGCCCTGTACATGGCCAAGAAGGTGTGGTGGTTGTAGATAAACATCTACACATCTCTAGCAGCTGTCACCAAATTTGATATCCACTGAATTTTTCCAATTCCCTTCAGTGCATTATTGAGTGCATGCACACAACAAGGAGTCCAAAAAATATGTTGATACCTATTTTGAATCAATAACCCAGCTGATCTACAAACTGCTGCTGCATTTGTCACAACCTGCACCACACTATCAACACCAACATCCTCTATAGCTTCTCGAAGAAGCTCAAATTGGAAAGATGCATCCTTGTGCTTTCCAGAACAGTGAACAACTTTAAGAAGGAATGGACCTTGTGCACATGTCACTATGATGTTGATTAGTGGGCATTTTTGGATGTCAGTCCATCCATCCATAACAATAGAGCAACCAAACCTCAACCATGTTTGTCTCATTCTCTTTTTCTGCACATTAATTTTAGACACTTATCTATCTAAAATTGATGTTCTTAGCTTATGTTCTCCAGGTGGTACATATGAAGGCCCTATTTTTGGAATTGCTTGGACCATTTCCTTGTAATAAAGTGAACGCACAACATGGAAGGGAATTCCATTGGCAAAAAGAAATTTGCCAATTGCATCATCTGTGTCATCTCGATCTATAATATTGTACATCCCGGACACTGTAACACCCATGATAGAAGAATGAGATGCAACTACAGAACCTGTAGCACCCTTTGTCTTTTTTGATGAAACACTGGATGGATCAACATCTGATCTACAAACTGCTGCTGCATTTGTCACAACCTGCACCACACTATCAACACCAACATCCTCTATAGCTTCTCGAAGAAGCTCAAATTGGAAAGATGCATCCTTGTGCTTTCCAGAACAGTGAACAACTTTAAGAAGGAATGGACCTTGTGCACATGTCACTATGATGTTGATTAGTGGGCATTTTTGGATGTCAGTCCATCCATCCATAACAATAGAGCAACCAAACCTCAACCATGTTTGTCTCATTCTCTTTTTCTGCACATTAATTTTAGACACTTATCTATCTAAAATTGATGTTCTTAGCTTATGTTCTCTAGGTGGTACATATGAAGGCCTTATTTTTGCAATTGCTTGGACCATTTCCTTGTAATAAAGTGAACGCACAACATGGAAGGGAATTCCATTGGCAAAAAGAAATTTGCCAATTGCATCATCTGTGTCATCTCGATCTATAATATTGTACATCCCGGACACTGTAACACCCATGACAAAAGAATGAGATGCAGCTACAGAACCTGTAGCACCCTTTGTCTTTTTTGATGAAACACTGGATGGATCAACATTTCTGGTAGAAAACATTCATTTTGAAGTGGCTGTCCTTTCTAGCCTTCAAAGTTTCTCTCTTAGAGCTGGAGTCATGTGCTTTGAGAGACACATATTGACTCCTTTACTTGTGATTGCTAAAATATGTTGCTTCACCCTGGTATAGCTACCAACAAAGTGATGGCCACAAATATTGCAAACCTAGTCACGTGAGCCACCTCCAGCTTTTGGATTTTTTTTAGGAAGTCTGGTTGCATAGATTAGAAGTGTTTTGTGATGATTAAAGGTCCCCTTCGCAAATTTGTCTAGATCTGTTGGTGGGCCTTCATAATTTAGTGACCTCTTGTGACTGCTTTGAATTTCAATTTCTTGTTGTGCGTCTTCTAACGGATTAGCACTATAGGTGCTCTCACTGTCACGACTATTAGTGGACTGAGTTTGGCTCATGGTTTAAACTTGCTGCAATTGCAGAAAAAATTAAAAATTAAAATTTTCAATTTCCAAATAAATTTAAATTATAAAACATTGAACAAATGTAATTATTGAAAAAAAAAATTAATTTGTTTACTGTGTTACAAGTAACTTTACTACTGTTCAAAAGTAAATGAAATTACTAAATTTAAAATTAGTAATACTAATTAGTAAATGACTATTAGATCCTACAGAGTCAGATTTTTGAATTTTTCTAATTAATTAATTTTTTGTTATTATTATACAATATAGTATATACTATATTTGATATCAAGCAAATGCCAAATCATAATTTAATTTTTAAATTATCTCAGATCTGTTATACTAGTTAATTAATAAATTTAAAAATTAAATTATCTGTTGTAACTTGGAATACCTTAGATTTCTAAGTTCTCACCAAAATTTCTGAGTTTTGTTTAATTTTTCATTGTGTCATTTCGTCAAACAGTTTGCACCAGTATGGCTATAGGTGCACTTCAATTTATTTTTATCCCAAACAGAGAATCTGCAGTACCAAATAGATGCCCAGAATGCACTTTGACAGCAGTAATATACTTTTATTAACTTAGAAATTAACTTATAAGTTATAGTATATACTATATACTAAGTATACTCATTACTATATACATAATAGTAAGTACTAAATACTTTTTAAATTTTCATTTTAATTTTTTTTTACAGTTTAGTATTTAGTATTTATTTTCATTTTAAAAAATTAAATACAATTTACTTACTTGAGGACCGAGGTCGAGGCCGAGGCAATTGGAGGAGGCCGAGGTCAAGGCTGCTGGAGGAGGCCGAGGCCGAGACCGAGGCGACAGCTGCTTCTACTTCGGATTGCTGCGGGCGATGTCGGCTTCTGCTCTGGGTTGCTGCGAATAGATGGCGGCTGCTGCCTGCTGCTGCGGATGGATGGATAAAAACCAAACAAATGAGGGTGCTATCTGCTATGGCAACAATGGAACTTGCTATGGCGGCAATGAAACTTGGACAATGCGAAAACTTCAAAGTTGGGACAACATAAAGTTATAACTTATAAACCTAAAACTAAATTATTAATTAAAAATTTTAAAACATAATTTAATTACTAATTAAATAATAAATATTTTTTTTTTCTGAATAAGACTAAATCTATTAAGAAGAGAAATATGGTACAATCAGAGCTCGCATAGAAGCGAAGCTAAAAAAGCAAGGGAACCAGAAATGATATAGTATCAACTTCGGTCCCATAGAGCAACCATGGCAAAAGTGACAGGTAACAAAGAGAACAGAGAATAAAAAGCTATACAGAGGAGTCTACTCAGCATGGGCAGAGTCTCCCATACGACATTTTTTCCCTTTCTTTTTACTGACTTTGACCCAACCATTCTGATCTGGCTGGACTGGAACCACTTGCAGATTGTTCTGTGCTAAAGGTGAAGTCTCCTTGTCTGAGTCGGAAGAAGAAGACTCATGAGAGCGTTTCTGCGAGATTAAAGGCGCAGTGGGATCCTCGGGTCGATCTGAGGGCGGGTCCTTTGGATGCTCCACATTCTCCTCTTCCACTTCAATATCCTCCTCATCAGAGCTAGAGGATTCTAAGTCATCCATAGGGGGTCTGTCACAAGGTTTCCAACTCTTGGATTTGGATTTGCGATTGAGGTTCTTCTTTTTGTCGAGGAACGTTGCACATGAGTTCTGGAGATGACCTGTCTGATGGCAGTGACGACACCTGAAGGCTGTGTTCTCATAGTCCAACGTTTGCGCCCAATGGAAGTCCCCAACTTTCAGGATGATCTGATCTGGCAGCCCTTTACTAATGTCAATTTTCGCACAAATTCTGCCAAAGGTATAAATACCCTTCTCCGCCCTCGATGTATCTGTTGCCAGGAAGCGGCCAAGGGTATCCCCAATTGATTGAAAGACAGAAAAATGCCAAAGATGTGCAGGGAGATTTGGAAGCCTGACCCAGATAGGAAGCTTGGTGATGACAGCAGTAGAGGGGTCAAAGTCTGGGAACCAGGGGGTGAGGAAAAGTCCGGCTGAACCCCAGAACCAGGGGCCTCCCGTTAAGGCCTTTTGGTAGTCTTCGTTGAAGGCAAAGGCTACAATAAAGAAGCCTTTCGAGCATAAAAAGACTTTGCTGTTGTTGGTCCAATTGGTGCAGATCCACTGGTATAGATCAGCAGTACGGGGCCATAGTCCGTTAAATCTGCAAATGATGACAGTTTCTGCAAATGTCTGGTATTGATCATCCAGAGTAGGATGAGTGATTTCAATAGCTGGGGCTTTCTCCATTTTGTCCACCAAGAAAGGTTTGGGTGCCTCAGCTGGTTGAGCAGTGTTCTTGGCAGGTTGTGCATGAACCGCATCTTTGTAGGAAAAACCTTTGGAGGCAGAGGATTGCCCAACAGCACCTCCCCTTAGTCGAAGCAATAGGATCACTGTGGCATTTCTTGCAATTTTGTAATAGGAAAGACGCAGATTGTAGTCAAGCTGCTTACCTGCGAAGAGGAGCCGCAGAAGGGAGGAAGGAATCCCCAACCTTTTCTCGAGGATCTGTGAGAGATGGCACACATTAAATGAGGGTTGTACCTCAAGGAGCAGGGTTTTTCCCGTCAAAAGAATTATTTGAATCTGAAATTTCATTTGCTGGGGATGAGAAGGATCCCAGCTGCCAGGAAGGGGCATCGAAGTCGTTTCAGCGGGTTCTCTGGGCTGCAAGGCCAGCTCCAGATCCAGTTGGGACTTCTTCTGCAAGTGGAAGTTCAGAGCAGTAGTAGCCCAGGTAAAAAAACTGCTAGCCAAGGCGTAGAGGAAAATGGGGCGGCGGCCATAGAAAGGAAAGGCAAGGTCGCCCTTTCCTGCCATCTCACAGTTAGACGGCCAAAGGACTGTGATGGCTGTGGCTGTTGCGTGCTGAGAGACGCACCATTTCCCCGCAAGAAATCGCCCCCCGGCTTCAGTCATCGCCTCGTCCTCTGCATTGTTGCGAATAGGCAGATATCCATTCCTTCTCCTCGCAAGGGTCTGCCTATATTCAGAGAAATGGCGGCAGAACCAGGCCTGTGCGAACCAACCAGCGACGGCAGCTCTTGGCGTTTGAAACCCTAGGGCAAGGGCAAGTTCGCCGGGGTTCTCCATTCCGTGAATCCGTAAAACGCAAAATAAAGCAATGTTAATTAAATAATAAATATTAAAAATAAAATTGATTTTATTATTTTTTTCATTTAAAAAAATATGTTTCCCTCACTCGCTCCCATCCCTTCACGCCACCTCCCGCCCCCTTCATGCCCCGTCCCGTCCCCTCAAGCACCCTCGACCCCTCCAGATGAGGAAACGTTCCCTTTGTAGTCCGCTTCAAATTTTCGATTTTTGGGAGCGTTGGGAAACGTCCCCTAGAAGTCCCCAAGATCCCAAAGCGTGGGGGGGCGAGGATTCTAGACCCCGGGGGGGGAACGAGTCCCCGTGTAACACTGGATTTACTGCAGTAGGGTTTTTTGTTTAGTAGATTCAAATATTTTCACATCATCCTCATCCAAAAGGGTGGAACATGAGCAATCAATGAATGGTGCTAAGGGATCCATGAAGTGGCAATTGTTAATTTGATAGTTGAGTGACAAATTCTGACCATGGGACAAGATTCCTCTTTTTGAGAGGATCAATTTTGACTATTGAAGCACTCAATTTGGACAAAGGTAAGTGTATTTTTGAATTAAGCCCCACGTGTATATTTGATCAGGTCGGCTTTGAAGCAAATTGGACTTCCTTGGAGGGCTATAAATATAAGTCAAGTGACCCTCATTTGGACAATCATCATGGAACATTCTTCTATTCTCTTCCTTGGTTTTGGCTCGCACAGGTCTAAGGTAGGATTGCGGAGAATTTCTTCGCACAAAGGTGAAATTATAGGGTCCGAAGGTCGTATCTCTGTTTTAACTTTTAAGGTTTTGAGTCTCAATCGCAAGCTTACCATGGGTAGGATGTATGTTGGGGCACTAGAAGGAGAAGGTGAACTGCTCATCTTGCTCATATATCAACCAACAAGGGGTATCATAGGGGAAGGTGAACCACTCACCCTATGGTCGCTCATAGCTCCAAGAAGTACCCCCAAGCCCCCCGAAGCTCCCAGAGCTCAATGTCCAACTCATGCAGACCTCATAGGAGGGTCCGTCCACGACCTGCCTCACGATGGGCTATGAATTTGACTCATTCAAGGGGTTTAAGAACAAGTTCGACCGCTCACTGGCCCCAATGTGATGGAGCCTTACTCGCTTTCCCGTTGTACCATATAATCGGATAAAGTGGTACCCGATATCAATATGCGTTTGGAGCGGTCGCTCGAACTTGGATTTTCGTAAAAATCTTAATCTCCACTTTGCTGTTGCCGCAGATCACGCTGGTATCTAACACATGCTCAAACAACTCACTAAAGAGCTTTCTCAACCAAACAACTTCACAATAGGCCATACTTGTTGCAATATATTCGGCCTCGACGGTGCTCAAAGCAACCGATTTCTGCTTCTTGCTCATCCAAGATATCGAAGCATAACATAGTGAGAAGCAACATCTAGATGTGCTTTTACGATCCACCACACTGCAAGCCCAGTTAACATCAATGTATCCATGGAGCCTCAAAGTCCCTACAATGTATCTCAATCCATAGTTAATTGTGCCCCGCAGATATCTCAAAATATTCTGTAAATAATTTAGCGTCCTAAATTGCTAACATAAATTATCAACCAGGGCTAGTAAACTGATGAAGTGTGGTGCACTATATGTGCTTAAGTGACCTCTTCCTTACTTCGTTGTATGTGTTTTTTTATTGTTTTTGGGGGTTTTGTCTTTTTAGTAATTAGTATGCTACTCTATGTTCAACAGATGAAATAAAATCTATGTCAAAAAGATAAGAAAAAGAAACCTTAGACTCAAAACATAATGTAATTGTAAATTCTATCTCTAATTAAGAAAATGATGAAAAACAGAACATTCTAATCCATGGATATCCTAGCTTGCAAATGAATATGAAATGTAACTCAACATAATACAACCAAATCTCTTTCATCTAATATTGATATGTTGGAAGAGCTTTTTAAGAAAAAGAATGATTGTAAGATAATGAGGATCTTTTAATCTAATTGCAAAACAGAAAATTCTAATTAACTCAACATGATACAACCAAATCTCTTTCATCTAATATTGATATGTTGGAAGAGCTTTTAAGAAAAAGAATGGTTGTAAGATAATGAGGATCTTTTAATCTAATTGCAATAACTTAAAACATTATAGTGAAATCTCATTCATTTGATAAAGGTTTGTTGGAAGAGCTTGAGAAAAAAGATTACTATAATGTAGTAAGGATCTCCTATGAAATGCTGAAATAACTTATAACATTACAACTAAATCTCATTCATGAGTTAAAGGTTTATTGGAAGAGCTTGTGAAAGAGATTAATCATAATGTGATAAGGATCTTCAATGAAGCAAAACACTCAATAACTCACAATACTACAACTTAGTCCCATTCGTGAATTAGAGGTTTATTGGAAAAGCTTTTGAAAGAGACTAACTACAGTATAATGAAGAATCTGATCTAAAATTGTGTGAACAAAATATTTCTTATACAGAGATTGACAATAGGGGCTTTTACTGGTTATTTCACCTTTACTAGAAAGGATGAAACCAGAAGCTTCTGGCCCTCTTACTGACTCTGCCTAAAGAAATATAATGTAAACACTAAAAACTAAATAACAAAAAATGAAATGCTAATAACTCAAAATATCACAATTGAATCCCATTCATTTAATAAATATGTTTTGGAAGAGCTTGAGAAAGAGACTAACTGCAATATCATGAGGATCCTTTATCTAAGCAAATGACAAGAAAAATAATGCTAAAAGCTATGATTTCAGAAAGCAATCTAAGTAAGGAAATATGACAAAACAGAATTGAAAACAACTTATCTAGAAAACATGCAAAAGCCTCCTTAGATAGCAGGGGCCCTCTGCTACCAATTTGGTGTAATCCTTAGCTCCTTGAAGATGTAATCAAAACAACATCAAAGAACTTCTTTATTGAAAAACTCACAAATCTACATCCCATTCCATCTTAAACTTTGTTACAAAAGACTCTCTATTCCTTTCTCTCCTTCTCCTATTTTTCACTACTTTTTCATTACCCATGATAGGAGAAAGCTTCTCCTATTTATACAAAATATGAGGAGTTATCTCATTAATGGGAGTCCATGAATCTCTCCCTCCACCTCTAGAGTTACAATCAAAATAGGAAATGATAAGACACATGTCTTTCTAGAGTTTCAACACAACTAAGAAAGGAGACACATATCCTCTTAGAGTTTCAATACAACAAGAAAATGAGACACATGTTCTCATGATTCCATGATCTTCTCCAACCAAATTCGAATTTGGCCTTAGAGTGCCACATAAGGGTCTTCTAGAAGTCTCCTTTTGACCTACACATGTCACAAAACTCATAACACATATATAGATATATGAAACTATGTTAATTTTCTAGTTTCTAATCATAAATTCACTTAAATACATAAAATAAATAACTTTGGAAAACAAGGATCCTAACCCATATATTTATGAAAATGGTTACTTGATGTAGGGTTTTAGGTCAAATGGCTATGAAATAAGAGCTAAATGGTTATGACATAATGGAAATATGTATGAATATGGAGAACACTTTTGAGACTCAACACTCACGCAATCTAGTGTATGTGATGAGGCTCGACCATAAATTGACTCAACGTATTCACAACGAAGCATATGTCTAGACGGGAATTCACCAAGAACATCAGGGATCCCACAAGTTGACAATACTCGAAAAAATTTCCCAAATCGGGTCCAACAACACTTCCGCATGGCTTCTTGAAGTTGTGTTCCATCAGAGTATTCACTGACTTGCAGTCAACCATCCCAAATTTTCAAGCAGCTTCATAATATCTTTTCTATGTTGTGAGGAAAACGCGGGGACAGAGACAGGTGCGTCATTTTTTGAAACAGGGTGCATGGGTTTATCGGGGGTATATATATGTGTGTGTTTGTGTGTGTGTGTGTGTGAATTTGTATAACTAAAATATTTATGATTTAAACTTTAAAGTTTTAAACATTCACATCAATGAACATTCAACATTTACATTGAAATTTCAAAATTTCTAGTTTGATATCAAGTAAAATTTGGAGTTTACACATACTCGTAAATCTGGCCCCAAACCAATTTCGCCCAAAACTCTAGTAGGGAAAGAGAAGGCAAAAAGTTACATTCTTGGCAAAAAATGTAAAAAATAAACGCAGTTAAAAGAGTGATTAGAAAAGCAAGTGATGTTGGTTGGCCATGAGAGAATGTGGAGATTACACTAGAAAAACAAGAGTTTGGAATCACAGTATGTGGTAGCAGACTACTTATTGTGTTTTCTTCAAGATTCTAATACTCGTCATAAGGAAGCTTTCCCATCTTTGATATCATGGGTCGATTTAGTATTTAGAATTAAATTTCAATTTACAAATTTTGTTATGCAAACAATGAAGTTTGAACACACAGAAATTAGAATTAATTCATGCTGCATGGTGAATCTTCAAGAGCTAGCTGTGAATCTTCAAACAGGGATTGCATCTCTGTGGGTTGCGTCTTTGTGGGAACCTCCAGTCACTGGCGCACACACCAGAAAATGCCCCAAACACACAGGGGAATGCTCGTCGTCTCAATAGTCAAACCAAATGGTTTTTGTCTCAAACGGATGTCGTCGTCGAAGAGTGAAGCGATTTTAGGTTTTACGGGTTATGTATTCACCTTTTGAATTTCCACGATTTTTTTATATTTAAATTTTTATTTAAAAAATCGTTCAACAAAGAACCCTAAAGAATCCAATTTTGGGGTTCCAAGTACCCATTATCGGGGTTCCAATTACCTTAAATGTCAAAAGCACCAAAATTTTTTTAACGAAGAACACGGTTCTTATGGGTTCGTTTAAGAAAAACCCGTACTCGAATCCGGTTCTTAGGTTCGAGAATCCGAGACGAATTCGAGAACGCCACCCTTGGGTTCGGGAACCCATGCAACATAGTATATATTCCTTGAGAAAGGAAAATCTCACCTAGCTTTTGCCAGACCTCCATGCCTAGGAAGTAGTGCATCAACCCTAGATCTTTCATCTCGAATTTGGAAGCCAGTTCCCTCTTGCTTTGATGAATGAGAGGGTCTGCACCCATCAGAAAGAGATCGTCTACATAGAGCACCAAAATGAGAGGCTTGTCATTTTCAACCTTAAAGTAAAGGTTCAAATCAATTTCACTTCTTGTAAACCCCAACTTCGTAAGATAGTTGTCGATCCTCTCATACCAAGCCCTAGGGGCTTGCTTCAACCCATAGAGGGCTTTCTTCAACTTGCATAGATGTGACTCTCGGTTTAGACCTCAAACCCTTCAAGTTGTTCTACATAAACTTCTTTCTTAAGCGAGCCATGTAAGAAAGAAGCTTTGACATCCATTTGATGTAGATTCCATCCCTGAGAGGAAGCAAGGGCAATAGTTAAACGAATGGTGGCATATTGGGCAACTGGTGCAAATATCTCATCATAGTCCACACCTTCCTTTTGAGAGAAGCCTCGAGTGACAAACCTTGCCTTGAAGTTTTCAGCACTCCCATCAACACCATGCTTGATTTTGTAAAGCCATTTCGAGATGACAACAAACTTGTCCTTGGGTATAGGAACCGCATCCGAAACATCATTCTTCACTATAAACTCATACTCTTCGTTCATTGCATCGTTCCAAACTTGGTGCTTCACGACTTCTTCAAACGTTCCAAGCTCAAATTCTTCTAGAGATCAAGTTCTTCTGACGGAGCAGTTCTCAGACAAAGATAAGATGTAAGTGATTCAGATGCAGCGAAGGGCAGAAGAAGTTATTGGTCGGAGAACCAAGAGTACATAGCAGAGCAAGGGCAACAAAGACAACAGAGGAAGCAGCGCAGCCACTAGGAGAGGTGATACAGTCCCCAGAGAGGGTGACGTAGGCCCACGCAGGGCTCACGTATGGGCATCGCTGAGCATATGAGAGGCAGTCCAAATTTAGCTGAAGATAAGGGTTTCTGAGCCGGGAGGGCTGAAACTTGATTTTTTGAGAGGCGCATCGCCGCAGTAGAGGCAGACACAAGCCTACGCCGCTCTAGAGGCCTCTGTAATTCTCTCAGCTTCTGAAGTCATAGTCATGTTCTCTCGGCTCGCGTGTGGTCAAGCCCCGCGCCGCACAAACGCTTCTCTAGTTGCCATCGCTACCCTTGCTCCTCTACGTCGGCTCTGAAAGTTGCCTCTTCCTCGGGCTTGTTGGACTTTGGCTTCGGGATCAGACTACCTCGGCCTACTACCCTCACCGCAGAAAATTTTCTCCGGAAATTTTTTAGCAACCCGTCTTGTAATTCCAACTTTGGCCGCCCGCACCGCTCTGCATCTGTGTGTGCGTGTCCAACTGACCCTCAAGCCTTTCTCTTATACATTTTCATTGATCTCATCAACAATCGAGATTAAAACACTTATCAATGACTGAGATTAAAAGACTGCTTGATCCATGTCATTTAGTACATTTCAACACATGTGTTAATTAATTCACTTTAATTATTTAATTTTCCTAAGTTTAGACTTAGGAAATCCATTTAAATAAATAATTATTTGAATAACTTGAACACCAACTGAAATTACTCCAAACACTTATCTGGGTTTTGGAGTTCAAGTGTGTCTTAGCCCCTCCACAAAATTTCAGGGCTAGAGCACACTTGATGTTATCCCAACTACACAAAATCTCAACACTGTTGGTGCAAAACAGTCTGTAGTGGGGCAGTGGCAAAGTAGAGGGAAACAATTCCTTAGAAGACTTCTTGCCAAGAAGTCTAGATCCAGTGTTGATCAGCAACAAAGGGAGATCAGAGAGGAGTGTTTCGACATCAGTTGGTAGAAGGATTTCCGTAAAGGAAATCGATATTTAGAGGGAGCTAGTTCCTTAGAGAGTTTCTTGCACCAAAGAAATCTAGATTCGAGTTTTGTTGGGGCAATTAAAAAAGAGGGAGAAGAGAACTCGTTCGACATTTCTTTTTGTTGAGCAGAGATGGCTGCACATGGACTGAGGGATCAAGACAGGTTGGATGGAGCATCCAACTTTGTCATCTGGAAGGCCAGGATCCTAGCGATTTTGGATGAATGTCGAATCAAGGATCATGTCTTGAATGCAATTGTTGTCCTTGTTGATGTTGATCCTCTCAAGAAGTACGAAGAGGCTCAAGCGAAGGCAAAACACATGATCATGGACGGAGTCAAGGATCATGTGATCCCACATATTGCTGAGAAGAATACAACAAGGGAAATGTGGACTTCCTTGACCACATTGTACTAGAGAACTTCTGTCCAGCGGAAGATGTTGCTTGAGAATCAACTGAGATTATTTCAGATGCAGAAGGGAGAAGAGATCGACCTTTTCCTTATCAGATTGAAATCGATCCAAGATCAGCTCGTTTTTGTAGGGGCTACACCAGATGAAGGTATTATGGTCAGGATTGCCCTGAATGCAGTCTCTGAAGACTGGGAAAACTTTGTCCAAGGTATTTTGGGCAGGGCCACTCTTCCAAACTGGGAGTAGATGAGGGAAGCTCTTCGATAGGAAGAGATCAGAAGGATGACCAAGGCCGGAAGCAACAACATCGGGATCAAAATCAAGGAGGAAGAGGAAGATGCGGCTCTCGCATCTAAGGGACATCATGGGCAGCAGATAAGGAAGAAGAAGGACCTCTCAAAGGTCAGATGCTTCAGCTGTGGAGAATTGGGACATTTCGACACACGGTGCCCTCTGAAGAAAAAGGGAAAAGAAGAATCTGATTCGAAGGCTGCTGCAGCTAAGGATGATGATAATTGTGCCATGAATGCTTACGTACCTCGAGAGAAGAGGTGGGGCAACATTGATCTGTAGTTCTTTTAACTACAATGATAGGGGCAAGATCCTTGAGGTCCCCAAACTCTTGAATCACATACGACTATGTGAGCCCTTAATGATAGTAGCAGAATGACGAATGTTAGTTGGTGCAAGGGATGATGGAGCAACAATGGAAGAGCTAGAGTGCCGAAGTCTGAAGCAGTGCAAAGCAGAGGCAACAACAATGCAGTGCACAGTGGTGCAGCGCAGTGCAAAGCAGTGCTTATAGAACATCAACGTAGTGGCATCAGAGGGTCAACGCAGATTAGCATCAGAGGTAGTTCCAACATCGAGGAGAATTCAGGCTGATCCATATGTCAGTTTTGGGAGGTTTTTCAGTTGCTTAACTCTCAGCAACTGAGTTGCAGTGCAACAGTTAGCAGGTGCATTGCTATGGGTAGCATGATGCAACATATTGAGAGGGAGTTGCAGTACAGATGCAGTAGTGGCCGTGGCAGAGTCATGGGCAACAGTACAGATTGCAGTAGCTTAGTAGATGAGGGGTAACAGGCCGAGCATCAGCATCGCAGAGGGCCGATGCCGTGGATCGAGGTGATGCTTCTGGTGAAGAAGTATTGCTAGAGCACATTTCTCGCTAAGAGGGAGTGTTGATTTTTGGGTAGCATCAGATGTGCTCTAGCTTTGAAATTTTGTGGAGGGGCTAGAACACGAGAGATCTCCAAGACCCAGAAATCGTTAGGAGAAATTCCATTCGGAGTGAAGGTTATTCAAATAATTCATTATTTTAAATGGAGCCTAAGTTAAAACTTAGGGAATTTAAATAATTAAAGTGAATTAATCTAAACATGTGGGTGAGAAGCTTCTAAGTGACGAGGATCAAGTCTAATTTAATCTTAGCCGTCGATTAGAGATTAGATCACGGTTGTTGATTCATCAATAGGAAAAGTATAAAGGAAGGCTTGAGAGTCAGTTGGAGAACACACACACAGTGAATCTAGAGATCGAATTCTTTTGACAGAGCAGTGCTTGGATGAAGATAAGATCTAAGTGATTCAGTTGTAGGTAGGGGTAGAAGCAGTTATTGGTCGGAGGGCCAAGAGTACATAGCACAACAAGGGCAACAAAAACAACAGAGGAAGCAACACAACCACCAGGACAGGTGATGCAGTCCTCAGAGAGGGTGACGCAGGCTCGCGCAGGGGCAACGCTGAGCATCTGAGAGACAGTCCAGATTTAGTTAAAGATCGGGGCTTCTGAGCCGGGAGGGCTAAAACTTTATTTTTGAGAGCAGATCAGTGTAGAGAAGTGGTGACGCAATCCTCAGCTAGACCCACGCAGGCCTACGCATCTACTGCGCAGAGGCAGCTGGGGTTACACCAGTTTCTAATCTGGATCAGCCGGGACTTGCAGTGTGAGTTAGAACTCACTATTTTATCTGTCTGCCAAGGATTTTTCTCTTTTGGGTGAGCTAGATTTTGGCACGCTAATTGTACTTAGAATATTGTTGCTTAATAATACAAACCCTCAGATTTGCTGCACCGGTTTTCCCACATTGGGCTTTTCTAGGGGCAATTGTCCAAAAATAAGTGTCTTTTGTGTGTTTGTCTCATTTATTTTTTAGTTCTTGATCTATATGTTGGTGTAGGCTGTAGTGTATTTACATTAGTATTTTTACTGAAGTATTCCGAAAAATAACTTGTTAATGGAATAAACACAAGTAGGTAATGTAAATAAATTTTACTGCAGTAGGATTTCTGGTTTAGATTTACAAATTTTCACTCTACAATAGTCATTGAACTCATTTGACTCATATTCGGTTCTATTTAGTATTATCAGTCCTCAATACTTTGATCTTCCTTCCTGTTTGATTTTCAACGAAGGCTTTGAAAGAGCGGAACCACTTGAACACTTCGTCCTCCTTCTTCAAGAAATAGATCCAAGTTTTGCAAGAGAAGTCATCCCCAAAAATAACATGGTACAAATATCCTCCCAAAGATGTTAAGGGAAACATACCAGACAAATTAGAATAGATCAATTGAAGAATGTCGGTAGTCTTGCTATCACTTGAGGGGAATGGTTCCCTTGTATGTTTTCCTTCGGCACAACCCTGACAAACACCTTCATGATCAACTTTAAATTCAGGCATACCTGTGACCATCTTCCTAACATTGGGGAGAGATTTATAATGAAGGTGTGCAAACCTCCGTTGCCATAATTCGGATTGAAGAGAAGTGTTTTATGTCATGGCTCCCAAAGGACTTCCTCCAACCTAATAAAGGCTATTAACCTTGAATCCAAGAGTGAATGCTTCTTTGAAATTCTTTTTCCAAATGCGTACCTTTCCATCAACAAATGCCACCATGAATCGTTTGTCTTCCATCGCTGAAATAGATACCAAATTCTTCTTCAAGTCAGGTGCATATAATACATCTTGTAGATGAAGGATTTGACCTTGATTTAAATGAAGAGTAACTTAGCTTGTCCCTTTCATGGGATAGGTGGCATTGTCTCCAAGTATGATCTCCAAATTGGTTTATTTTTCGATCAAATTTGAGAGGGCCTCTTTGTACCTAGTGAAGTGCCTTGAGGCACCACTATCAATCAACCAATTATCCAAGGTGTCCAGAGGAGAGGTAGTAGAGAGGGTAGATATAAGATAAAATTCTTTTTTCTTGTTATCTACAACATTAGATTCATCATACCTGGAGTTTCTCGATCTTTTGGGAGGTTGACCATTTCCATATTATGTAGGGTGGGGGATTTCTTTTTCCTTTGTTGTTGAACCTGTTATTTCTTTGATTTCCATTTCCCTTGAAAATGTTGTGATTGTGATCATCATCTCATGGTGTATCCCTTTTATTAGGACACTCTCTAGCATAGTGGCCAAACTTGTTAGAATTGAAGCATCTTCCCTTCCTTCAATCTTTGAATCCCTGTCTTCCTCGACCTTTTTTTCCTGAACCAACATTGTCCTTCCTTTTAGCATGAGCAAAGAATGCAGTAGGATCATTCCTATTTGAAGGCATGTCTCTCTCCATCATCCTTGTCTCTTCTTGAGTGCATCTAGTCAACAATTCATCAAAATTTGGAATCTTGTCATTGTTGAGGATAGTGGTGTTGAACACATCCCATTTGCGGGGGAGACCTCCAAGGGCAATAAGAGTGAGCTCCCGATCGACAATAACTTCTCCAATAGCTAGAAGATCATTTTTTATTTCGGTAATCCTCATGAAGTAGGATCTACCTTGAGAAAGAGGATTTGGTTTGCATTCCTAGCCTTGAACATGCTAACCAACTTGTCATACATCTCCTTAGATGTGCCCAACTCTGAGATGTAAGAAACTAAATGCTTTTGAATGGAATCCCTAATTATCTTCTTAGCTTTTACCTCTCCTTCCTTTTAATTTGTTTCAGTGGCCTTGAACATGCTAACCAACTTGTCATACATCTCCTTAGATGTGCCCAACTCTGAGATGTAAGAAACTAAATGCTTTTGAATGGAATCCCTGATGATCTTCTTAGCTTTTACCTCTCCTTCCTTTTAATTTGTTTTAGTGGCAACCGATGCATTTGAAGGAGGCTCAACAATCTTTCCCTGCAGATAATACATGACATCTCTCTCTTCCAAAGTCAAGTCTAGAGACATCCTCCATGCATGATAATCAGATTTATCATTGAGCTTGTCATCAAATTTTAAGTAAGATGAGGAAGCCATTGACCCTTGACCTTGTCCAACACATCTCAGTGATTTATTTTCTCACTCTTGCTTGGGCTTTTTCTTCACCTGGATTCTGCTACCATGTTAATTTTAGTTAACAATGGTATGTTTTATGCTTTAGTACAATTTACTTCAATGTTCCTTATTAGCCCAATAGAAATTTCCAAATTAGCAATCACATTATATTATCACATTGACAATAAATGCAGATAGAAGATAAACATAAGATGAGAAGACAAGCCAAGACAAAGAGACACAATATTTGGCAGATGCCAGGAAAAAACCCCAATGTGGGGAAAACCTTTTGATCAAATCTTCTTATTATTCTTCAAAAGTTCAGCAGAGAGAGAGAGAGTATCAAACAAATTTACTTTCCCAAACACTATCAAAACAATCCAATCGCACTATAGTCAACAGGATGCCCTTAACCAGAAATTCAACGTTGGTCAAACTAGCAATAATTGATCTCCAATTTAGCTTAGTCAAATACAGTCAACTTGGCCTCCAAGGACAGTAAAAGTCAACCCAAAATCAGTGCTGAAATCTTCAGTCAAACTCGGTCAACTTCAGTCAATGTTGTAGTGAAGTAGCCTGTGGTCAACACAAGTCTAATTGCTCCAAATATATCGAGATTTGTGCCAGCCAATGCGGCCTCAAAAAATCAGACCTCTTGCCTTAAAATCATAGTCAAATCTGAGGTGTTGACCCTCTATCAACGCTCCTGCAATTTCCTCCTGAAATTTTCGGCCTCCTACGACACGTGTGAAGAGAAGAGTTGCTCCTTTGTTCTACATCCCAATCAAGAGAGGAGAGAGAATGTGTGAGATGAGATGATGTCCAAATGAGGAGAGGGTATTTCTTATTTATACAATTTGTTGAGAGTGCAGACACATCTATTGGGGCTTCATGAGCCTACATTAGACTTTTGGCTGACCTGGAAAATTTGCACGTGAGAGAAATAAATTCAAAATCACACTTCTGCTCATCCAAACAAGATGATCTTTAGATCAATCTTGCACCTCTCGGAAAGAGGAATCCAATAAAAATATCATCTCCATCACGAGTTGTGTCCAAGGTGGAGTTTGGCCCTAGTTGCCAATTTTAACAGTCTCGGACCAGGGTACAGCAACAAACCTTCGATGTATTCTTTTGTGGTGGATACCTTTGAATTGAAGCTCAGACAAACCCGTGACAACTCTTTTGGACAACTCAGATCAACTGATAGTTCGAATTGCCGACAGTAGAGGATACCTGAAGTATAGACCTGTGGAGGATATTTGAGTGGACAAAACTTGGACATATAGCTTCCTATCCCAGCTATAAACCTCGGACCTAAGTGTACCTATAACAAACCTCAGACTTCTGTTTCGGATTGGATCCCAGAACTTCGGACCAGGGTTGTAGGCTCGAACCTCACCACAGTCAAGGTGTATATATGTTCTAAGGGTTCGAAACCTTGTAAAGAAGGAGCAGTCCTCTTGTGGCTCGGCGTTATTGGTGATCAGATTGCTGAAGCCTCTATACCTTTGGACCTATGAAAAGGAGTTGACCAGTGACACTTTTTTATAGAGCTCAGTCTACACATCAACAATCACGTATCATTCAAACTTAAAACCTTTGGATAGTGATGAACCCATGAAGAATTGAAGGCTGTAACAGTGATGAATTTGGAAGTATCAACTAATAAATAATTTATGATTCTAAACAGTGAATTGAAAAGTCTTGGACAATGAAGCATTAGGAGTCTTGGAGCATTTTTAGACAAGTGAAGTATTGGATAGTGAAGAGTATTCAGTAAACAAATTGGAAGTCCGGAACAGACTTGTGGAGAAGATGATCAATTGTTGAAGTAAGTCTTTCATACACTCTATTTGTTAAAAAGTTGAAGGGTTGGAGCCCTAGGGGTTAGAGCCTTGAGAAAGATAGGGTTGGATCTTGGCAACAGGTTGGAGCCTGGTAGATTGGAGGGTTGGAGCCCTCGACATCATTGTACTCAAACTTTTGTAAAAAGAGGATTGGTGTCCTCACTTGTGCCTAATAAAATTCTTATTATTTATTTTCTGATTATAATTGTGAAGAATCTTAATCAGTAATCATTACTATTGAAAAGAAATATTGATTCACCACCCTCTCATTATTTCCAACAATTCATGTATCACGAGTATTTTCCATCTTCAACAATGCCATATTGACGTCAATGAAAACTTTGACCAACAGTCTCCCCCTTTGTCATTAATGGAAATATTCTTTCTCTTTCAACAGTTTCTCCCCCTTTGACATCAATGGAAAATGGGGTGCCCAAGTACTTCCCCTATCAAGCTGCTTCTTGATATACTGCTCCATCGTATTTTCTTCATCAATGATAGTTCTCCATGAGAGATATGTTGCTCCCCTTGTCATGGTGCTCCTTCTTGTTATGTTTCTCTTTGCAACTCCCTCTGTCATTTTGCTATTCTTTAATGTACTTGCTCCCCCTAAGCCTCTGCATGCCTTCATGGAAATGGATGAGGTAGATGATCAACCAACTCCCCTTGCCCAATCAATGGAGTTGCTCCCGAGAGATGATCTATCAAAAGATGATTGTCCGTGTGTGACTCATCAAAGGTTTCATAGGGCTCTTCATGGATAGCTTCTGCAAGAATAGTCAAGAATCAGAAGGTCCCCCTAACAGTATGCATGGTCCCCTTTTTGGCAGAATTTCATCATAAAAAACTTGGAATATCACATCTGCCAAAGATGTACTCATTAGATCAACAACATGAGTTGATGCCTTGAGTGTTCAAGAGACTTTTTGATCCAATTTGCTTCCTTCTCCACACTTGTGTAACTTTCTTTTATTGCTTGGTAGTCATGTTTTTAGCTTTTTTAGGGACCCAAGTCAAGTTACAATCATGAGCCATATGTCCAATGTTATGGCATTTGAAGCATTCCATTTTGTTCATGAATGAGGAATCATGAATTCTTCTTGCAAAGTTTCTTCTAGGGAGCTGATGTGTACCATTATATTTGTCTTTATGGTATGTCTTACAATCCTTTGCCATGTGCCCAAAATTTGTACAAGAATAACAATAACTAAAAAATATACTTTGGTACTTGGGAGATGGAGATTGTCTTGATGTACTTCTGAAGTATTTTTACATTGGGATTCTTTGATGATAGTCATTGCCTCTTGCATCCTTTATACCTTCTGCAGAGTATTTCCTTGATGTACTTCTAAGGTAATTTTTCCTTAAAATCCTTTGGTCAAATTTATTGCCTCTTGCATTCTTGACACCATCTACAGATCTTTTTGGAGTAGGGTTTCTTCCAATGTCATCTTGACTCTTCTCCTTGCTTTTGTTGGAACTAGGGGCATCAATATTTCTTCCAAGCTTTTCCACATCCTTGTTGTTTGAAGCATTTGCATCATTTTTGTATGAGGGTTCAACTGCATATCCAAGACCTGATTTATCAAGGAGAGATCTTTGATGACATAGGATGTCATCTAGGGTTTGAGAGCTCTTTAGACTCTTGTTCAGATGATCAAATTCTTTCTTTAGGAGATCAATTTCTTCTTTCATCATCTTGCATTCTTCATCCTTCTTTGCTAGATGATTCTCCATTTCATCCTTCATTCTTGTTACTTCACGTGATTGGGCCTTAAGTGAGGTGATATCTTATTTTAATTTGAATATCTCTTCATCCTTTTCTTCTAGTTGGCATGCTATGGTATTTCTTTCCTTTTCTGCATCATCGACTTGTCCTTCTAGTAGTGCCAAAGCTTTCATCACCTTTTCAACTCCTTGTGCTTGTTTCTTTGCTTCCTCTAGTCGAGCTTTAAGGGAAGAGACATCTTCCTTGTATTGACCAATTATTTCTTCAAGTTTGTTCAAGTCCTTGTGACTTTGTTCAAGATGGCTAGACAAAGTGTCTTCCCTTTTATTTGCTCTATCCAATTGATTTGTCATGGACATGACTTCTTCATGATGCATTTTCTTGTTTTGATGAAATTCCTCCTTTAGCTTGGTGAGCTCCTCATCTCTTTCTTGTACTTGAAGCTTAACTAGGTCAACTTCCTTTCTTGTCTTGTCAAGGTCATGGTCACCATCTTGTGATTGCTTCTTGAGCTCCTCATTTTCCTTTTTGAAACTACTTATCTCTTCTAGGGAAGCTACAAATTTTTCCTTGAGATCTTCTTCATTTTCTTCATCTTCCAGGTCTTGCTTGATCTTGATGTCTTCATTCTTGTTTACAACTTCCTTTAAGGGTTTCGAATTTCCTTCTTGCTTTCCATCATCTTCTTGATTAGAGGTCATGGTCAATGCTCCTTTTGAGTGAAGATTTTGAAGTTTGTCCCAAATACCTTTTGCTGATGAACATTTTTCCACTTTGGCCTTTATAGGATTCCGTAGCCCACTCAAGATTGCTTTTATTGCCCTTGCATTATATTCCTTGGATTCTTCTTCCATCATGCTTTCAACAATCATTAATTCCAGACTTCAAAACCTTGAGCCATTAAAAAATTCTTCATTCTTGCCTTTCATATTTCAAAGTTTCCATTGAACAATGGAACTTTCCCAATTTGATTATCTTCTACTTTCATGGTTGAAGAGGAGACATATTTAGAAGGATTAGAGGCTTTCTTCCTTGGCTTTGCGATTTGTGTTCTAAGGATCTACCTTCAAGCTGTTAGGCTTTGAGTGAAGGTACTGGCTCTGATACCACTTGTTGTGAATCACGATTGTCGTTAGACCAAAACTTGCAGGTTTTAGTCTACGATCGCATCGCCAAAGATAAGGATCCACGATAGGCGGTTAGTCCATGTCGTGAAATACATGGGGAGCATTGGTTTATCCAATGTCCAACAGTTATGAAGAAAAAACAATCAAAGGAAAAATGCATATGAAGAGGGGTGGAAAAACAAAGGTAGATGTAATTCATGTACCACGATTTGCTCCCTCCTACACTCACATGCCCAGGTGTGGGCTTCCCCTATTATAACTACCCTTGCACCATGACATGTAGTCTGGGTGATTTCCTTGATCCCCACTTTGTTCTATTACTATATCATTTGCCACCTACCACTTGAGGGATGTACCATGGATGTGCTACCCCCTATAAAGGTTGAAACCACCTAATAGGGTCCTTGATTAACCCCCTTATTGAGCTTGGAGACATTTGTACATGTTAAAGCTCACTATGGAAGGGCATGCCACCATGAAGTGCCCCATTGGTTCCATGAATTGTAAGCTCTTTTACTTGATTATTTTGATGATTTGTTGTATTGGAGGGAAAGGGGACGCATTGGATCTTATGCAAGATTGCAAGTGGATCTCCATTTGGGGCTTGGTCTCCCTATATGGGGTCCTAGCTCTCCAGAGGGCCACGTTGGCACTTGTAGGGTGAGCGTTGAGAGCCATGGGCCTCACCATAGTAGAATTATTTCATGGATTCCCAACAATGCTGATTGATTGCTTGTGTTCCACCTTTTGGGATGAGGATGATGCATCTGGCTCACCATGCCCAATCGGCTACACACTTGCACCATACACTTGGCAGATGTTCTAGGGTCCAGAGGATGTTTCACGCTGTAGAGGGAGGGCTTATATCATCATCCTAGCCCTTATAGATGGTCTACAAACATTTTGATCCACTTGGAAACCCATGAGGATGTCCTTGTGCCTCCACACCCACTTGGGAGCACTACAGGTTCTCGCTTGGAAAACAAGAGGCCAACCCCTTGTCCACTATGTTTGGAGTCCATTTCTACATCATGGCACGCCTTCGACTTCATTAGGCCTCCTCAAAGGCCCAACGACTCACTATATTGATCATTTTTCCCTCTTGAGAGACTTATTCTCATGTTATTGAGCTATTTTGGTTTACCGCTCAAACTAGGAGGGGTCCTAAAAGGGGATCCTAGAAGGGCTATCACTAGGTCAAGGGTAACAATGGAGCAATAGCCCATTGTCACCTTGTCTAAGGCTCCCTACTCCATACGGACTTTCATCGATGGGAGGAGACTCGTTATAATAAGGATCAAGAAATTGAATGGGTCAATGATAGGATGATAGGTGATCCTAAAAGCCTATTCACAAGAGGGGCTCAGAGATATGGCTTGCTTTCTTTGAAAGCAAGATGAAAGGCTCTCTAGGAAGGGCTCAGGGGAATTATAAGAGCTAGGGTTTGAGTATATGACTTGTCAAGAAGATTCTTAGCTCCTAAAATCCTTGTGGAAACTTGGCTTCCAAGTGCTCTTTGTGAAATTGGTTTCAATAGGTTGTGGGACCACACGGGACCAAGTGGACTCGAGGTTAGGTCAAGGGAATGGGGTTGAGCAACCAATGATGTGCTTAACCTAATGAAGGTGGAGTAGGGGATCAATGAAGGAATTTTCAATGACAGGTATCGCAATGATCCTAGTGAGGTTTCTAGCCTAAGGAGACCAAGGGCAAGAATCGATCTTCGAGCTAGGGCTTGTGATATCTCAAGATTCCATCGTCGGAATCTCATGAAATTTGGAGGGCTTCTTGAGGACAAATCAACATAGTTGTGGACCAAAAATCGAAGTATTTGGATGGCTAGATTGTGAGATAATTGATGCCCTAGGTGACCTATGTAGGCTAGTCCTGGAAAAGAAGGGAAGGTGAAATAAATAAGCTTTGAGGTGATCACCTATGGAGGACCAATGCCTAATCCTTTGGGGAGATTGGAGTCGAGTAGAATTATGACTATGGATTCTGGATTTTCTAGGTCAAGGAGGCCTCAAAGACAACTCTGTTTAGCATTAGGGAAACAACAAAAGCAACTTCAAAGACTTTATACTTCGTTTTGAAAAATAGATGGCTTATCAAGATGGATTTCAACAATGAAGCATCTATAGGAACATGCATTCACAATACATAGCCCACACATGAAGCATCACTATCTAGGAACCGAATTTCCACAACTTCACATAAGTGGATGCAATAAATTAGCCCTAGTATAGCAAAATCCCAGCAACAATGTATGTGACAAAAATAAAAAGAGAAAATAGTGTTGAATTGCACTTATATGTAATAAGAGTATATCCAACCATCAAAATTTTCCAATCAAGAAGCTTCAAGACAAGAGAAAATAATCCAAACATCAAAATTCATTCCATGCTCCAAAAATCCGTCCTCCAAAAGAATAGCGAAAATCTCACAAAAGATAATGATCCAATGCAAGTGGTGATACAAAATGAATTCATCCAACTCCTATTTATACACATATTAGGAGTTAAAATTACCTATTTGGGCCTACATTAGCCCCTAAAATAAAATAATGTGCAAATTAACTAACTTTTGGTGATTATCCCACCAAACTAGCTCACATATAAAATAATAAGCCTCTCAAGAGGTCAAATGATAATCTATGCATGTTGTAGGGCTATCTAAGATGCTTGATGAGGTCCATAAGTGCCATAATGATGAATAGGACCCTCAAAAGTGATGGGCAAGGGTGTGGCCCCTTATTCTCCAGACAATAAACCTATGGTGCTCCCAGTGGGTGTGGAGGCACCCCAATGACCTCATGGGTCTCCAAGTAAGTTGAAGATGCTTGTAGACCATCTATAAGGGCTCATATGATAGAGCGAATGATGCCATGTCAAGTACAAGTCCTATGACACTTGCCAAGTATGTGGTGCACCTATGGGGCCAGTTGGGCATAGTGTACCAAATGCATCCTCCTCGTCCAAAAGGTGGATCTCGAGCAATCTCTGAATATCTCGTGGGATCCATGGGGTGTTGTCTACTTCTGTGGAGGCCCATGGGTTTCCACACACATCCTATATGTGCCAATGTAACCCTCTAGAGGGTTAGGACCCCGTATAGGGAGACCAAACCCAAATGGAAACCATCTCCAATCCTGCATAAGATCCAATGCGCCCCTAGCCTTCCATCACAACAAGTCATTAAAGTAATCGGGTAAAAGAGCTTACAAACCATGGACAACAAGTGGACATTTCATAATGGCATGCCCTTCCATAGTTGGCTTTGGCATGTGCTAATGTCTCCAAGCTTGAAAGGGAGTTATCCAAGTACCTTATCAGGCGGTTTCTACCTTTAGAGGGGATAGTATGTCCAAGGTACATCCCTCAAATGGTGGTCGCATGTGATAAAGAGGTGAAATGGAATAGGGAATGAGAGCGGCAATCTTGGATGACATGTCAAGGCACAAGGGTAGCCAAAAAAAAGGGAAGCCCGCACCTAGGTATATAATGTATAGGGGGGAGAAATTGCATGAGGTGCCTCGACTTTGATTTTTCCAGCCTTCTTTATGTGCCATTTGCTTTTATGATTTTTCTTTGATTAACTTCTTGGAGTTAAAGGATAAGAGCATGATGTGTAAGATATAGCAGTGGATACCCCTTTTTTGGTGGGGCGATTCATTGTCCTCCAGGGGTTGGGACAATCCATGGGTTCTTGAATGATAAAGGAGGCTCATCTAGGGCCTATGGAACCAGGGTGATGGCCATGGGTATGGGGTAGAGCTCATGCATTGGATTTTGCCCACGTGCTAAATATGTTTGTCATTACCAACTTTTGCACTTTTGGATCCTCCTTCTAGGAAGAGACCTTTGTGGCTTCGTGATATAGTACATGATGCAAAGATACGTCACAAATCATATGCCGCATTATTGAGCGACATTATACAATCTAAACCTTGTAGCTATGAAGAAGCAATGAAGGAACAAGTTTAGAGAGATGCCATGGTTGAAGAATATCAGTCCATCATGAAAAATGATGTATGGGAGGTTGTTCCATGACCCGAGAGTAAGTCTGTTGTGACTTCCAAGTGGATATACAAAATCAAACATGCAACTAATGGTAGCATTGAAAATTTCAAGGCCAGGTTCGTGGCTAGAGGATTCTACTAGAAAAAGGGAGAAGATTATGATGAGATATTTGTACCTGTTACCTAGTCTATTATTGCTCTTACTTCTAATTAGGGTTGGAGTCTTCATCAGATGGATGTGAAGACAACCTTTCTTCATGGCATACTCAAGTAAGAAGTGTACTTGGAGCAACCACATTGCTTTGAGGAACATGACAAGGAAACCCATGTTTGTAGATTGAAGAAATCTCTTTATGGATTGAACCAAGCCCCGAGGACTTGGTATGCTCAGATCGATGCAAATTTGATGAAAATTGGATTCAATACAAGCAATGTCGATCCTAACATCAACTTCAAGGTTGTCTAAGGTATGCATGTGATTTTGGTTTTATATGTTGATGATTTGTTCTTGACAGGAGCAAAGACTCTGATCATCCAATGTAAGAGGGAGCTTCCCTCCAAATTTGAGATGAAATATCTTGGGTTGATGTGCTATTTCTTGGTTTTAGAGGTGTGGTAGAGACCTGGAGAGATTTTCTTCAACCAAGGACGATATGTTGTCAAACTCTTGGAAATATTTGGGATGGTGTATTGCAAATCCATGGCCACACCAATGGAGGCAAACTTCCAGAAGGTATGTAGTGAAGTTGTGGGATCAGATCTATGTACTGACAACTGATTAGGGCTTTGATATTTTTGGTCAACACAAACTAGATCTATGTTTTGCTATTAACACCTTGAGCCTGTTCATGGTGGAACCTTTGCATGCTCATTGAGTGGCCGCAAAACATGTTTTGAGAATATCTACATGGGATGATCAATTATGGACTGAGATATGCCTCTGGTGATGATTTGAGACTACATGGATATACAAATTCAGATTGGGCTAGGAGCATTACCAACAAGAAGAGCACATCAGGGTACTACTTTAGCTTCGGGTCTGCCATGATTTCTCGGATGAGCAGGAAGCAAAAATTTGTTGCTCTTTGTACAACCAAGGCAGAGTATATTGCAGCAAGTATGGTTGGCTATGAAGCAATGTGTTTGCGGAAGCTCTTTGTAGATTTGTTTGATCAGGTGCTTGATATGACTGTGATATACTGTGACAATCAAAGCGGGATTAGACTTTCAGAGAATCCAGTGTTCCATGACAAGTCGAAGCACATTGAGATTAAGTACCACTATATTAGAGATATAGTACAAAGAGGAGGAGTGAGGCTCCAACACATCTTGATTGATGAGCAGGTTGCCGACATTCTCCCCAACCCTTTGCCGAAAGCGAAGATCATATTCTTCAGAGAGCAGCTTGGAGTGTAGGAAAATGTATCCCTCCTTGAGAGGGAACACTTTTGATCGAGAACACTGAGCAAATGTTCTTACCCGAGTCTTTCGACTAGCCATGGACTTGGTTTGGGAAGGGGGGGGGGGGGGGCGAGGGCAATGAGAAGTGAGGCTTCTGGGTGAGAGGGTACTCCTTGAAGCCATTGACTTGGTTGAGTACATACCCCAGTATGCATCCTACCTGCAAGTCACCTTCATGTTATTATTGACCAAGGGCTATATTGAGATGGTTAAGCTTGTCGGGATTGCCACCTATCTTGCCAGTGGGTGAGAAGACTTAGGTGTATGAGATTTTTAGCAAAGTTGGACGTGACTGCCATGGACTTGGTTAAGGTAAATTGATCTTCCTAAGTATTGGATGCAGGTATTCTACCTCGATCTCTATGCCAAAGAATTCAGCCTCCCAAAATCGAAATTATTTAAGTCAAACAACCAAGTCAAAGGTGGTCAAATTGTCCTAGCAAAAAAAGTCAACGCAGATTTCAAAATTGCCTACAAACTATTTGCATTTTTGAGAGAGTGACATGCAATTTCAGATGTATGAACCAATCACAAGAGGAGAGAGAGAAGAATGGATGAGTTAATGTGTGATGCCAAATGAGGTTGACTTGTCCTCTATTTATATGCTTCCTTGGAGACCCAATTTGTCCTTAGGTCGATCTAAACTTTTGTGCACATGTGGGTTTTCACATTAAAAATATAATTTTCCTTGACCAAATTAAATTCTTCCAAGGGCTAGGAGGGGTCTTTCTTGATGAGAATGGCTATCGAAAGGAGGGAATTTGTCCCTAAGCTACCAAATTAACAATTCCTCCCTAGCTGAGAGGGAGTGTTGAAAATAACAACCTCGATTAGAGTTTTTATTAGAAAATTGATGGAGACAAATCATATTTTGGGTTTGACCAAGTCAGCCCTAATACCATCAAGTCGGCCTACACATGTGAAAGGACACCTACAAACACACATAAATAGACCATCGTTGGAGCTCATTTGATGCATCACATCACACATCAAATCATCTAAAAATTGCAGGAGTATCTTCACACGTGCGAGGGATTCAAACGAGCATCTTCTCTTTGCGTTGACCAACATTCTTCTTCTATTTGACTTGTGTTGACCTGAGGTAGTGTGGATTTGTTTGACTGAAATTTTTAGTATGGAAGGATGCTGAAAATTGCAGGATATGTCGACCATATTTGATTGAGGTTTCCTTGTTCTGAGCTCGTTGACTATAGTTGACAACATTCATTGACTAAAGCTTTGACTAAAGTTTTCACTATTTTGGAAGACCGAATCTTGAAAGTGAATATTTAGCTACATTGATTGCATTTGTGACTTTGTTTGACGACATATCTGTCTTTGTTCTGGGCATGTTGACTGCAGGTCGAACTTGTAATTTTGTCTCAATATTTTAGGAGCTTGTTAACTGAGATTGACTGTCTTCCATAGGTCGAAATTTGGCTTTCTATTGTAGATCAAAATTTGACTAGAAAGTTGACTTTTTTCTGCCTCTCATTTGATTGATGTTCTTGGTTCATTTGGAAATTCAAATGTTCACTTTGATTGGTTTAGCGATGTACAAATTGGACTATGTATCTCATGCTAGATATTGAATATTTGAATATTTGTTGGATTTCTCGGGACCCGTGAATGATGTCTTATTGAACTTGATTTTTAATTCAATAAGCCTTGCCGCTTGTATGGCCTATTCAATAGTGTTGGGCTTGCATAGTTTCAATTTAGCACAAATATAGTCCTGTATGTGAAAATTTCTGAATATCTCAAACAAAAATCCTATTGTTAATTTTCAGATTTACTTCTCCTACTTACATTAAGTTATTAATGTGAAATATTCAACATTAACATCGAAGCAAATACATTAACAACCTAAACATACAGATCTAAACTGAATAAATGCACAATGACAAAGTGACACACAAGGATTTTTTGGACAGCTGTCCCCGGAAAAACCCAATGAGGGAAAACCAATCTTCTAGCTGCTAGAGGGTTTTATTATTAAGTAGAATCGAAGCACAACAAATTTGGGCACCAACTGGTTAACCTGACAGAGAAATAAAACTGCAGCTATACCTCTGTTTTGGAGATAGAAAACTGACCGATTTACACCCTCAAATAGGATTTACAGAACTCAGCCCTTTTTAGTCTGCAGAAACCCTAGCGTTGCTTTGAAGTTCTCTGCGTCAGCCCCCATGCTGCTCAGAAAGGGCCTGCGTCAGCCCTGCTGGGCCCCTGAAGCCTCTGCGCTGCCCCTGCTTGGTTGTGGCTTCTATGCGTAGTTGTTGCCCTCTTTGTGCTGCTCAGTCTGTTGCTTCTTTGCCTCTTGTTGCACTCTTGGCCTGGGATCAAACCATCCCTCTCGCCAATATTACCCCTCATTGCAGCTGAAACACTTCTGAAATTCTTAGCAAACCACGCCCTAGAATTTCAGCTTAGTCTCAGTGTTCTGCCACTTTGTGTGTTCTCCAACTGACCCCAAGCCTTTCCTTTATACTTTTCTCATTGGGAAACCAACGGCCGTGATATAATCTCTTATCGACAGCTACGACTAAAGAAAGCTTGATCCGTGTGACTTAGGTCATTTTCATCACATGTTTAATTCAAGTAACTTTAATCTTTTAATTTTCCTAAGTTAGACTTAGGGTCCTTAATTAAAAAGATTAATTAATTAAATATCTCTTAAATAGGATGGAATTTCTTAAATCGCTTTCTGGGTCTTGGAGATCTCTTGTACTCTAGTCCCTCCACAAAGTTTGGGAGCTAGAGCACATCCGATGCTACCCCAACACCTCAAAATCTCAACACTCCCTCTTAGCGAGGAATGTGCTCTAGCAACAATACTCCACCTCGAAGTTCTGCACTGATCTCTAGTGTGGGTCTCTGTGTTGATGCTTGGCTTGCTTCCCTTCATCATTGCGTTGTTGCTGCTCTCCCATACTGTTGCCCATGACGCTGCCACTGTCACTGCAACATTCATACTATAGCTCCCTCTCAATTTGCTACATCGTGCTACCCATAGCACTGCCACTGCTAACTGCTGCACTGCAACTCAGTTTTTGAGAGTAAGCAACTGAAGTCCATCACACATCTTTTACAGACAAGTCAGTTGGGCTGCATCTCATCACTGAAGCTCGATAGGCTGATGCTCTGGGCCGTCCCCCGGAGGCTACTGTGCTACTGCAGCTCTGCACTGCGTAAGCAGACCTCCTCTGCGCTGCATCTATGTTGTTGTTGTATGTGCACTGTGTTGCTCCCTCTTTAGCGTGTCAGCCTCTGCCTTTCCTTCATTCGCAATCTTCTACACCCACTGCTCCACTTGTCCCGTTATCGTCTTAAGGCTCTCGTAGCTCGTATGTGATCCAAGAGTTTGGTTACTCAAGGATCCTGCCAGCACTCTGTAGCTACTCTACAGATCAATATCGCCCCACTTTCGTGGTTCATGAGCGCTCATGGCTACGTCATCTCCGGAGCCATCATCCACCACAGCAACCTTGAGCTAGAAGCTTCCTTGTCTATTTTATTCTGAGAACAATTGTTGGCTAAATGTCCTAGTTCACCGCACTGGAAACACTTGATCTTCCACAGATCACGCTTCTTTCTCCCTTGCTGCCTCTTTGATGCCAAGGCTACATTGTCCTCTTCTTCCTTCTTCACTCTACTCGAACCAGTGTTGTACTGTCTTTTCGTCCTCAAGAAGATTTCCTCTTGTCGGAGGATAGCCCACATGTTGTCCTAGTTGGGAAGGTCCGCTCTGCCCAAGAGACTTTGGACAAAAGTTTCCTTGTCCTCTGTGACTGCATTGAGAGCACTCCTCACCATGACATCGTCATCTACCTTGACTCCCATGCCAGTCAGCTGATCCCGGATCAATTGTAGTCTGGATAGAAAAAGGATCGATCTCCTCTCCCTTGGCCATCATCAATAATCTCGGCTGGTTCTCTACAAGCATATTCCTCTGGACGAACCTTCCTTCATATAGTGTGGTTAGAGCTACCCACATCTCATGAGTTGTTGCCTTCTCGGCTATGTGTGGGACCACATGATCTTTGACCCCATCCATAATGAAACGCTTGGCGTGTGCAACTGCTTCTTCATGCTTCTCTAGGAGCTTCACATCGGTCGGCCTGGCCAGGACTTTGTCTGCATGCTCCCTCAGGCTGTATGCCTCCATGACTACCAGGATTCTGGGCTTCCAAATTGCAAAGTTGGACAAGTCGTCCAACCTATCTTGATCACATAGTCCATGGGGTGCCATCTGCTCAAAAAATGTGTCTGAACGAATCCTCCTTTCTACACTAGAGACTTGGATCTAGGGTCCTTGGCGAGACAGGAACCCTCTGCTCCCTCTTAAAATTGACTCCCTCTCTTGGAAGTCTGCCAAAAAAAACGAATCAGGTCTCTTCGATCCTCTGATCGATCTTCAGACTACTTTGGTAGGAAATCTTTTGAGATGTTGTTCTCCTCCCGCTCTTCGTTAACTTAGTTTAGGCTAAATTTTGCACTGACAAAATTTTCACCCCACCAGCAACTGCTGAAGGTTTGCAACTCAGCTTTCGGCACTCTGAATAACAATCAGTTTCTGGACTGCGTCACCCGAGTTGGCCTCTGCGTGAGCAGACAGTCTTAGCACAGCTTCTGCGTTGCCTCTGTGCAGTAAGTACATGGGCCTGCGTGAGTCTTCCTGGAGACTGCGTCACCCTTGCCTCTGCTTCCTTCTGCTGCTGCGCTGCCTTCTCAAGTCCGGTTTATTTGCTGCTACTGTTGCTTTCTCTACTACTTTCTGCAACACATATTCTTCAGCCTTCTTGCTGGAGATCCAGCCTAGATCTGCAATCTCTCTGATAACATGTGAAAATTTCTGAATATCTCAAACAGAAAGCCTACTGTTAATTTTCAGATTAACTTCTCCTACTTACATTAAGTTATTAATGTGAAGTATTCAACATTAACATCGAAGTAAATACATTAACAACCTACACATACAGATCTAAATTGAATACATGCACAATGACAAAGTGACACACAAGGATTTTCTGGACAACTGTCCCCAGAAAAACCCAATGCGGGAAAATCGGTCTTCTGGCTGCTGGAGGGTTTTATTATTAAATAGAATTTAAGTACAAAAATTTGGGCACCAACTGGTTAACTCGACAGAGAAATAAAACTGCAACTATACCTTTGTTCTGGAGACAAAAAACTGACTGATTCACACCCTCAAACGGGATTTACAAAACTCAACCCTTTTCAGTCTTCAAAAACACCAACGTTGCTTTGAAACCCTCTGTGTCAGCTCTGCTAGCCTATGTCATCCTCTGTGCTGCTTAGGAAGGGCCTCTGTCACCCCAGACTCGGTTATGTTGCCCCTGCATTGCCTTGGCTGGGCTTGCGTCAACCCTGTTGGTCTCTTGTTGCCCCTGTGCTGCCTTTTCTGGGCCTGCATCAGCGCTGCTGGGCCCCTGAAGCCTCTGTGCTGCCCTTGCTGGGTTGTGGCTACTCTGCGTAGCTGCTGCCCTCTTTGCGCTGCTTAGTCTACTTCTTGTTTGCCTCTTGTTGCACTTTTGGCCTGGGATCAAACCATCCCTCTCGCCAATACTACCCCTTGTTGTAGCTGAAACACTTCTGAAATTCTTAGCAAACCACAACCTAGAATTTCAGCATAGTCTCAGTGCTCTGCCACTTGTGTGTTCTCCAACTGACCCCAAGCCTTTCGTTTATACTTTTCTCGTTGGGAAACCAATGACCATGATCTAATTTCTTATTGACGGCTAAGATTAAAAGAAAGCTTGATCTGTGTGACTTAGGTTATTTTCATGACATGTTTAATTTAATTAACTTTAATCTTTTAATTTTCCTAATTTAGACTTAGGATCCTTAATTAAAAAGATTAATTAATTAAATATCTCTTAAACAGGATGGAATTTCTTAAATCGCTTTCTGGGTCTTGGAGATCTCATGTACTCTAGTCCCTCCACAAAGTTTGGGAGTTAGAGCACATCTGATGCTACCCCAACACCTCAAAATCTCAACACTTTAGTCCACATTTATACATCTTTAATAGCTACTCCTCAGTGAATCCACTATGTCGTATTGCTAATGCTTCCCATTGGTGGGTATAATAACTTACAATGCCCTTCTACTTGAGATGTATAAATTTATTGTATAGGTCGTCATCGTCCTTATCCTGGAATCTCTTTAATAACGCTGTAGGGAACCCTTGCCAATGAAAAGAAGGGACATCACACTTTTTTGTCTACTAGAGGAACTTGTTATAAGCTTCACCTTCTAAGGTGTTGGAAGCAATCATTATCTTCTCTCTTTTACCTAATGGTGTATTTTCTCCAAAAAAATCCTTCCATTTTGTTGACCCAAACAATTGCTCCTCAATGATCTTCATCGTCATATTTTGGCAGTTCATTCTTAATTCATTGATGGTTTTTGTCTGGAATTCTAGTGTGATATTGACTACTTGAAAAGTATATTGGAGACAGATCTCGATGTTCATGCTCACTTGCATTTTGCAGAATAGTCATTGGTCTTTGATAGGGAAAATTTTGAACTGTTAACTTGTCCACCTTCTCCATTAATTGATTAAGTTCTCTGCTATGGTCATTAAGTCTTTTGGTGGTTTCATCGATTTTGTCATCTCTATTCTATCCATCATTTCCATGAATTTGTTTTGTCCTTTAGTTAAATCTGTTTGACATTTCCAAGCTATGGAGACAATATCACACATGCTATTGAATTTGTCTCTACAATGATTTATGTTGGCTTGTAACTCATCATTATTCGCCATTTTGTTTCTATTCTTCTTTGCAGAATCCACTTCTTCCTCATATATATATATATAAAGCTACTACTGATAATAATAGGATAACAACTTAAGTATATAAATGATATAATTAAATTATATAACTATTACTTATATAATTATTTGTTAATTATATAATTATAAAACTATATAATGAACTTAGATAGATAGATAGAATAAGGTTATATAATTATATGGTTTCAAACAACACTATGAATGGGGGACAGGATAGCTGACATAGGGCGTGACAGTCGGGAATGAAACAAAGCATGAGATAATGGCGAAGTAGGGACTTATGTCAGACTCAGCGCGAGGGAAAATAGATAGTGCATGATGGTGAGTCATGATGGTTGGGAAAACATGCGAAGAGGGAGATAGGAAGCAGTGATAGCGAAATGGTCGAGACACAATGGTAAGTAGATATAGTGGACACAAGGAGAAGAACAAGACTGCATACGACATGGTAGGGACAACAGATGGGGTTGTGACTAGTCAAAACAGGGTACAAGGAATGATGGAGATCATGGCAGTGGATAGCAATGGAAGACAACACGAGCAAACATTGCAGCGGAAAAATAGATGGAAGAAAATGCTACACGGGAACAGGTAGTACGAACGTTGTACAAATTGAATAGGTGAAGGATGCGAAATGCGACTCTGATACCACTATTGCAAAGAGATAGTTGATGAAGACACAGATGTGCAAAGAATTTTACTTTTTATTTTTTATTGAAGAATGAATAATTGATGACTGCATGCCTTTGTGATGGTGTGCCTAAATAGGCATTGACTCGTCACGAAGGTGAATGGTCATGTCATTTGACTTTTTCCCTTCATAACTAATAACTATTTATTAATGCTTATTAATTAATTAATTAATAATTGTTTATTAATTAATTGATTAATAATTGTTTATTAATTTTTTGTTATTTATTCAATTATTATTTTATTCATTTATTTATTCATAACAGAAGGTGGGTCATTTATCAACCAGTACTTTAACCATTTTTTCAATCATGTGCTTTCATTTAATGCTATGGCTATACTAATGTGGATCACAGGGAAAACTAGATGATTGACCAATCCCGGTTGTATTCTTGTTCCCTCTCTTCACCGAGGAGGTTAGTCTTTGACTCTAGTCTAGTGGGATGTCCTCCGAGGCCCAAGGGTCTAGGAAAGGCACTAAGCATTGGTTGATGTAGCGTGTCCAAGATAATCTATACTTACCACTTTCCATCTCTTTGTTGAGTTTTTTGTGTGTTGGGGTAGCATCGGATGTGCTCTAGCTCCCAAAATTTGTGGAGGGACTAGAGTACATGAGATATCCAAGACTCAGAAAGGGATTTAGGAAATTCCATCTGGTTTGGGAGATAATTAATGAATTAATATTTTTAATTAAGAACCCTAAGTCTAACTTAGGAAAATTAAAATATTAAAGGTAATTAATTTAAACATGTGATGGAAATGACTTAAGTCACACGAATCAAGCTTTCTTTTAATCTTAGCCATTGATTCAAGATTAGATCATGGCCATTGGTTTCCCAACAAGAAAATTATAAAGGAAAGGCTTGGACTCAGTTGGAGAACACACACACGGAGGCAGAGCACTAAGACTAAGCCGAAATTCTAAGGCGGGTTTGCTAAGAATTTTCAGAAGTGTTTTAGCTGCAACGAGGGGTAGTATTAGCTAAGGGGATGGTCTGATCCCAGAGCCAAGAATAAACAAGAGGCAGAGAGGCAGCAACCAAGAGCAAGGGCAGCGACAACAACTATACAGCGGCTGCACAATGCAAAGGGTTTCAGTTGCTACGCAGTCCCATAGAGGGCAGCGCTGAGCCAACAGGAGGCCCCCAAGGTTACACAGAGGCCATCCAGGGTAGCTTAGGGACTGCGTCACCTAGTATAGGGTTACACAACTCTCTCCAGGCCAGCATAGAGGCATGCAGAGGCTAGCAGGGCTAACGCAGGCAGCTTCAAGGGCAGCGCTGGGGTTTCTAGAGGCAGAAAGTGGTTGAGTTCTGTAAATCCCATTTGAGGGTGTGGATCAGTCAAGTTTTCAGTCTCCAAAACATCAGGTATTGTTGTAGATCTATTTTTCTCTGTCAAGTTAACCTGTAAGGTGCCTAGATTTGCTGTAATCAAAAAATACTTAATAATATAAACACTCCAGCAGCCAGAATACCGGTTTTCCCGCATTGGGTTTTTCCAGGGACAGTTGTCAAAAAAATCTTGTGTGTCACTTTGTCTGTGTGCATGTATTTTTGCTTAGATCTGAATCAATGAAGAACTGTTATGGGTTTACTTCGATGTTAATCTGAATTTTCAGCATTAATAACTTGATTAAGTAGGAGAAGTATAACCAAATCCAACAGTAGGGTTTCTGCATAAAGAAATATTCAGAAATTTTCACATGGTATCAGAGCAATTGCAGATCTAGCAGGATCACCAACAGAAGACTGAAGAATCCTTGCTGCAGAAAGCAGCAGCAGTCGCAGAAAGCCAGACCAAAAGGGACAACGCAGCAGAAGGGGGAGCAGAGCCACGCAGAGGCCGGAGTGACATAGTCCTACACAGTCTCCACGCATGCCCACGTACTTACTGCGCAAAGGCAACTCAGAGACAACGTTGGGACCGTCTGCTCACGTAGAGGCTAGCAAGGGTGACGCAGTTTTGAAGCCGTTGCTGATTTAGAGTGCCGGAAGCAATGCTGCAGAACTTCAGTAGTTGTCGGTGGGGTTAAATTTCTGAAGTTGCAAAAATTGACCTAAGCATTAGTTGACAAAGAGCGGGAGGAAAATCAGCTTCTCAGAGGGTTTTCAGTCAAAGAAATCAGCAGATCGAAGAGAGCTGATTCGTTTTTGATTTGGTGGATTTCCAAGAGAGGAAGTCAGTTGTCAGAGGGAGTAGAGGGTGCATGTTTCGCCAAGGACCCTAGATCCAAGTCTCTAGCATAGAGAGGAGTTTCGACAGATTTGCTGAGCAGATGGCACCTCATGGACTACGAGATCAGGATAGGTTGGACGGTCTGTCCAATTTTGCAGTCTAGAAGGCCAAAATCTTGGTAGTCATGGAGGCATACGGTCTGAGGGACCATGCAGAAAAAGTCTTGGCCATGCCAACCGATGTTGTTCTGCTAGCGAAGCATGAGGAAGCTGTGACACATGCCAAATACTTCATAGTGGATGGGGTTAAGGATCATATAGTTCCCCACATAGCTGACAAGAAAATGGCTCATGAGATGTGGAATGCCTTAACTGCCCTATATGAGGGAAGATCCATCCAAAGGAGAATGCTTCTAGAGAACCAGATGTGGTTATTCATGATGGCCAAGGGAGAAGAAATTGAGCCCTTCTTTTTTAGATTACAGGCGATCAAAAATCAGTTGTCTGCCATGGGAGCAAAGGTGGAGGATGATATGATGGTGAGGATTGCACTCAATGCAGTGACAGAGGACTGGGAAATTTTTTTCCAAAGTATCTTAGCTAGAGAAGACCTTCCCAATTGGGATAGTATGTGGGTGATCCTTCGTCAAGAAGAACTTCATCGGTTCACCAAGAGAAAATACAGCATGGGATCAAGTAAGGTGAAGAAGGAAGAGGAAGAAGATGCAGCCTTGGCATCAAAGAGGCAAAAAGGGAAGAAGAAGCGTGATCTATCCAAGATCAAGTGTTTCCAGTGTAACGAACTAGGAAATTTCGTCAACAATTGTCCTCAAAAGAAGGACAAGGAAGCTTCTACTTCCAAGGCTGTTGTGGCGGAGGATGGTTCTAAAGATGACGTAGCCATGAGCGCTCATGAACCACGAATGTGGGGCGACATAGATCTGTAGAGCAGCTAGAGAGTGATGGCAGGATCCTTGAGTAGCTCAACTCTTGGATCACATCCATGCTAAGGGAGCCTTAAGACAGTAGCGGGACAAGTGGAGAAGTTGGTGCAGAGTATCACGAATGGAGAAGAGGCGGAGCTGAAAGCTGGAGGGAGCAGCGTAGTGCAGATGCAACAACAGTGTGGCAACGCAATGCAGAGGAGGCTAATGTGACTTCAACATTGCAATGCAGGGTGGCTTACACAAAGCAGAGTTGTGGCAGCGCAGTGTGTTCAGGAGGACAACGCAGAGCAGCAGCCGATAGAGATTCAGTGATGAGGAAGCAGCCCAACTGAATTACCTGTCAAAGAATGGGCAAGAGTCTTCAATTGTTTCTCTCAGCAACTGAGTTGCAATGCAACAGTTAGCAGCACGATGCAACAAATTGAGAGGGAGTTGAAGTACAGATGTAGTAGTGGTGGTGGCAGTGTCATGGGCGGCAGTACGAGAGAGCAGCAACAACGCAGTGATGAAGGGCAACAAGCCAAACATCAATGCAGAGACCCACACCAGAGATAAGTGCAGAGCTTCGAGGTGACGCAGAGTTGTACTAGGGCACATTCCTCGCTAAGAGGGAGTGTTGCGTTTTTTGAGTGTTGGGGTAGCATTGGACGTGCTCTAACTCCCAAAATTTGTGGAGGGACTAGAGTACATGAGATCTCCAAGACCCAGAAAGAGATTTAGGAAATTCCATCCAGTGTGGGAGATAATTAATTAATTAATATTTTTAATTAAGGACCTTAAGTCTAACTTAGGAAAATTAAAATATTAAAGGTAATTAATTTAAACATGTGAGGGAAATGACTTATGTCACACGGATCAAGCTTTCCTTTAATATTAGCCATTGATTCAAGATTAGATCATGGCCATTGGTTTCCAAACGAGAAAAGTATAAAGGAAAGGCTTGGGGTCAGTTGGAGAACACACACACGGAGGCAGAGCACTGAGACTAAGCTGAAATTCTAGGGCGGGTTTGCTAAGAATTTTCAGAAGTGTTTCAGTTGCAGTGAGGGGTAGTATTGGCTTAGGGGATGGTCTGATCCTAGAGCCAAGAATCCGCAGAAGCAGAGAGGCAGCAACCAGGAGCAACGCATAGGAGCATTAGTAGCAGCAACAGCTGCGCAGCGTAGAGGGCTTCAGCCGCTACCCAGGTGCTACACATGCCCAGAAAGTGCAGCGCTGAGCCAAGAGGAGGTCCCTAGGGTTACACAAAAGCCATCCAGGGCAGCGTAGGGATTGCATCACCCAGTCTAGGGTTACACAACCCTCTCCAAGCCAGTGTAGAGGCACGCAAAGGCTAGCAAGGCTGACGCAGGCAGCTTCATGGGCCTCGCTGGGGTTTCTAGAGGCAGAAAGTGGCTGAGTTCTGTAAGTCCTGTTTGAGGGTGTGGATCAATCAAGTTTTCAGTCTCCAGAACAACAGGTATTGCTGCAGATCTATTTTTCTTTGTCGGGTTAACCAGTAAGGTGCCCAGATTTGCTGTATTCAGAAACTACTTAATAATATAAACCCTCCAGCAGTTAGAAGATCGATTTTCCCACATTGGGTTTTTTTGGGGACAGTTGCCCAAAAAAATTTGTGTGTCACTTTGTCTGTGTGCATGTATCTTTTGCTTAGATCTGAATTGGTGAATGTCTGTTATGTGTTTACTTCGATGTTAATCTAAATTTTCAGCATTAATAACTTGATTAAGTAGGAGAAGTATAACGAGGATCTAGCAATAGGGTTTGCATAAAGTAATATTCGGGAATTTTCTTTCTCTATTATTCATCTCCATTCCTGGGTTGGTAGTCATTGGTCGTGGGGATTGACAACCTTCATCCACATGCTTGAGTCGGGGCCCGAAAACTTCAGCCCAGGATGTTGATGCAACTAAAGAAATTTAAAAGCATATAAAGCCACCTTAGAAAGAAAAATGTAAAATGTGCAAGTTATTTAGGACATTATTCCATTATTTAGCATGTAGGAAAAATCCTAGTAGGAGTTACATTAGACTATTAGATGATGTTCCTAGATGAACCCACAATGCCCGCCAGCTGGCATTGACATAGTTTGATGGACATTGCTTGTTCTAGAGACTTGATGATGGTTGATTATCTTTGAGATGACATGGTAGCGCTTGCACATCACCTTTGCACCCCAACACTTGAGCATGATGATGCCACGTCACTCCTTTTTCCCTTAGCAAGGTGACGTAGGGCATAATTTGATGACATCATGGTTTGGCAGGCACTTAATAGAGGCATACCCATGCACATTAAGCCTTTCTTGGAATGAGGAGCACTCATGATCCATTTTGTCACTTGCTTGTGGCACCTTGAGCATTTATGGAGGATGACATCATGGTGGTGGTCATTATTTCCCACACATGTGGATATTTTTGGCATTTACATTATGTTTAATAAGCTATATTGAGGTCGACTTGTGACCCACTCTTGTTGAATGCTTAAGAAACCTTGTTTTAGGGTTTCTCTAGTAAAATTATGGAAATAAGGCAAGTTAGACCTCATATAAATAGAGGAAGCCTTATTTCACTTTTTTATCATCGTCCCTCATCACACTCTCCTCTCTTTGAGAGTGTGCATTAGTCTTCTTGTCTCTACTTTGGAAAAATATGATCTTTTGTGGTGTGAGTTTCTCTTGGAGATGGAGTTTTTCTAAGAGATGGTTTCTTGGGATTGATTGAAGTGATTCTTGTGGAAAATTTTGTATGTTCACCACACATTTTCTATATTTTTCATTTTGTATTTGTGTAGTAGTGTTTCTACATGTGATATGATATAAATTGCTAAATTTATCTTGAAATCTTGCTCTTTTATGATACATGAAAGTGTTTTTCATGAATTCTTTAAGAGAACTCTGAGTGTGCATCTCTTAAATTTAAAATCTCCACTCACAGGGAAATCGATAGTTTTTAAAAATGGGTGCCCTAGGCCTCCCCGCCCTCCTCCCCTCCCAATCCAAACATCAACAAGGACATTCTCATTGGATTTTCCCTAAAATAACCATTAGCTCATTTATATCAAGGCACTAGTCATAGTGGTGTTGATCAAACCTCATTATTTAATAATTTGCCTTTCTTCTTTCCAGTCCCTAGATATTTAGGGTTAGGTCTAAGGTTTTATGTAAAATTTTGTTGAATTTTTTTTATGTTTGATGTATTATTGCTTTTTAAGTAGGAAATGCATTTAATAATTAAATAAAAGAAAAATATAGCATTATTTGCATGTCAAATCCCTCCTTTAGGGATGATATCATCATCCTTTTGTTGCTTATGCATAGTTTTAGCCATAGAACTCCACTATAAACCCTTGGTCTTGGGTATCTATTTAAAGGTTTTGTCTAGAGACCTTTTCTTTGGGCTATTATATGGCATCGTTTGCATTATTATTGAAAATCTACAAAACCCTAACTAATAGCAGCCATATAATTGGTCTAGGAACTTAGTACTTGAACTTTGGCCAAGGTTACTTAGACCTTCTAGGCCTCGTCTGTATTATACCCCAATTTATAGACCTCATTCAATAACCTTAAGCCATTCTAATTGAATATCCTTTAGGTGTTGTTTAGGGAAGCCTCCATTGTGGTCAAATATGACTAAATAGCAAGAGAAAGGTTGCTAACTAATCCCTTGGTTCCCCAAAGTCTGGTTCTACCTGGTGAAGCTTTGCACTAGGCCTGCTAGACTTTGTGGCAACAAGTACATTATAGTTAAGGATGCTTATTGTGGCTTATTATTTCAAACAGTCTTGCTAACTAGCAATAATGCATCTATGGCTTAATTTTGTAACATTATTATGTCTCCATCTCCAAATTGGAGATAGTAACTTTCCTATGCTATCTTCTTTAGATCTTTAGAATTTTCTCCTGTTGCTCCTTGGGCAGTCATCTTGGTTGTAATATGACAGGGCTTTCACCAATTTTGTTAACTTCTTTTGGTTTGGTAAGCAACTAACTTCGATTTCATTGGAATTGGCCCTGTTTAAAATTTTAGGAAATGGCAACAACCATTTTGGTGCATGTGTGTCTATTTTAAGGTGAGACTATATAAAGGTTGGAGCAGGGTTGTCATGGTGATCATTCACAAATTTCATTGAGCAAGCCAAAAAACATCTTCCAACTGGGAAGCTATGCATGTGACCATTTGATTAACTCTGACCAATAAAATATAGAATTATTCATCTCAGGATATCTATTTTTAAATGCTTCTCTTTATAAGGAATTGTATACATGCTGTAAGTGACCTTGTTGCATTCAAATTGGCAAAGTTCCAAGGAAGCGGAAGTGCCTATTTTTTCAACAAGGATCAGATCACCTGTCAGCAGTATATGTGTCATGCTCCCCCATTCTGCAAGTTATGTGACGTAAATGATCCTATTATGACCTTCAGTCTATGTAACAACCTAGGTAAGTCTAGGATTTTGGTGTCAAATTTCATCCTAGGAGGTCTTTTAACTTCGATGATTACTTGTGTTTCTAAACACAGTTAATCAAAAGAGTTTTTTCCCCTACATCTTAAACCTCCAAAGCTAGAGTGAAATTTATTGCCAATGTTTTAGATGAGTCCTAGTGTTTTAATCGAGTCTAATGTAAAAGTGGTTTGGGAATAATTTAAGCTAGTTGGCTTAGTTATTTTATTACAAATCACTTGGTCTACTAGATCATAATGTGTCGTAGATGGGCTATATGTGTTTTTAGGGTCTAAGCCTAATGTGTATTCCCTCTTTGAGTCAAAAAATGTAAAATCTTGTGTAAATGAGGGTTGGAAAAATAATAAAATTCCCTTATTTGTAAATTAATTAATTTTTTTGGCAAAATAAAATAAAATCCTTGGCCAAAAAATTAATTAATTAGAGTCAAGTTAAAATTTCTTAGGAAAATTAATTCTCCAAGTGGAAAAATTCGTGGGTCTTGAAGGAATCAATTTGTAAAGGTCCTCCACCAAGGGAATATTGTATATTTTAAGAAAAAATGGACCCTTGGGCCTTGGTGGTTAAATCAAAGTCAAAATTTTGAGGAAATTAGCTCAAAATAATCAATTTTTAGCTAATTAATGTGGGGTTAAATGATAATTTCGAAATTTCCTCAAAAATAAAAAATCAAGCGCCAAGATTAAAATATCTTGAGATGTTTATCAACAACCAAGATTATTTTGACAAGGATCAAAGAAACTAGTCGTTACTTTCCCACTTGGAGGATCTATCTATAAATTAGAGAATCATTTGAGTCTCCAGTCATCTTAAACTCTGGCTAGAATTGCTACTGAAGCATTTTGTAAATTATTGTTCCGCTGGGAACTACTTTTTCTACTATAATAAAAGACTTTGGAGTGCAACTCAAGGTGTTATTGTGTGTTGATATGTGGTATGTATGGACTACAGGCTTCCTATTGTTGATTTTTTTGGGTAGCATCAGATGTGCTTTAGCTCCGAAACTTTGCGCAAGGGCTAGAACACATGACATCTCCAAGACCCAGAAATCGTTTGTATTAGCGCTCAAAGTTACCTTAGGGGCAGAAATAAAATTAAAACTCAAGGCTACATCAAACCACACTCAGCCTCGTAGCTAGCCCTACGAGGACAGGAGAGGGCTCTCTCCGGGTCTATCTCAGCAAAGGATCTTCAAAGGGGCTGAGATGACTTATAATGAACAATGAATACTGATTTTAGGCTAGTAAAGAGATAGGAAAGTTTGATTTGGATTTTTTGGGTTTTTGTTGGAGAAATGGGAAAAACAATTTTTGGGTCCGGGGATAAGGCCAGATCTTTGCAGAATTCGAGTTGGGGCGAGGTAGGCGGTGATCTTGAGTGGTTTGATTAGGTGTGGCAGATGGATCGGATCATGAGGAGGCCCAGGAGACAGGGAAAAAGAATCCTCTCCAAACGATGAAAACATGTAAAACTAAACAAATTCAAAGGCAGAGCGCTGAAATCAATGGATTCAACCTCATTTACTCATTCATTTAGTTTCAGACGCATAGGAAGGGAATGGCATGCATTAAACATGAAAGAAATTACAATAAACTGAGTGAAAACACCATCAGAGCTGAAAGCCACAAGCTTCCCAACAGTGCGCAAAATCCAAAGGTTTCCTTAGCCAAAATATGAAAAATATGTACTCTGATAGTGTGATCAAACTTCTCCCAAGAGTCAAACGAGTCAACCTCAAAATAAATTGAAATTACATCATATAGACCATCTAACCCTCCCACTATCTAGGGGTCGAATTCCTCCTTCTAGGAGCAGTTTCAACTAATTCTAAACAAGGAGCTAGAATATAGGCAGCCAAACAACTTGCCTCTAAAAGGAAGGAAACTGATTCTTACATTTGATTTTTACTTTTTTAGGAGTGAATAATCTAGAATAGGTAAAAGTGAGTCTAAGTTATATGCCAACCAAAAAATTACATCAAGATAACTAAAAAATTACACCCACAAGCAAAACTGGTCCAACTGGCCGAAATTCTGAGCTGGAAGATGAACAATTAGCCAAAAATCTCTATGCGTAGCGCGCCTGAGCTCTATGCGTCACGTGCCTTACAGCCTGCTTTTGGGGCACTTCCCGGCATCACAATCAAACTCATGATAGCTTTTTGGAAATCCCTGGATGTCTGCTATCCAGCCCAAGTGGAATTTCCCAATTTGGAGCTCATTTACCCCTCCAAAACTTCATTATCCCACAAGTACTTCCTGCTGCTGAAAAAAGTGGCAGAACGGTGATTTTCATGGTGTTTTGGCCCCTTTGATCATCCAGAACTTGGTGAAATGATTTGGTCCTACTGGAGCATGCATAAATTACCATGAAAAACCCAAAAATATAAAGTTTTCCTCCAGCAAGTGTCCCAATCATAAGCGAGCGCGTCGACGCGCTACGCGTTGGGCGGAAAAATCTGTGTTAAGGCATAAAAAATCACAATTGACAAAATTTTCTCCAAATTTGCTGAAATTTGGACTGAGGGTACATCATCAAGTATCATGCTCATTGAAAGAAGTTTCGGCCAATATTATGCCTTTTCACGCCTCCTCAATGCCTTCTTCGTCTATGTTGCCCGAGGTGAATATGAAGAGTTTAGTGTCTTGGTCTCAATGCCAAAATATGCTAAGTAGGAAGGGAGTGTGGGAAATAATGCAATGGGAACAATGGACTGTACTCAAGTGAGATTTAAAGTGAAAGTACACTCACTTTATTGTTTGGGAACTTGGGGTTTGAGGACTTTACAAATGAGATGGGGAAATGGGAATGATAGGGAATGAAGTGACTTGGGGATAGGAAAAAGGGGTTTAGGAATAAGTCACTTAGGATGTAAGGGGATGTAATGGGATAAGGAAAATAGACTATAATAATGAGATCATGGGAGATGGAAAAACAAGGTGGGAAGTGACACCAAAACTATTTTAAAACACCAATTCAAAAACCATGGAGAGGCATTTCTTCAACAAGATAGAGTTGGTTTTTGACATTCAAATCTCATATCCGATTTTCAAACTACACCAAACCTTGAAAAATAGAAATTAAAACACACATAAACTTATTTGGAACAAAGGGGACTGAGTCAATTTGATTTTTGGTAAAGAAATGACAAAAATTTTGAGTTATGGCCCAATGCGTAGCGCGCTACATAGTTCATTTTGCAGGAGGCTTTTGGAGGCCTTCCCGGTGTCCAAATTGGGAGTGTAATAGCTCATTGGAAAGGTCTTGGAGTCTAGTTTCCAACCCAAGTGTAATTTTTGAATTTGGAGTTCATTTACCCTGTCAAAAATCAAATCTCCCAACACTACTTCCTGCAGGTGCATCAATTCTCCTGAGGCAACGGTATTCTTGACATTTCTCCAAAACCATTACACCTGTGTAAAAAGTGAAGGAGGTTTTTCTTCCTTGGAATGTTGTGTACAAAAAATTCTCTCAGTGTTCCAAAATTCATCTTTTATTGCTCTGAAACATCATTTTAGTGAAACCTATCCCGATGTGTGAAACAAGGGATTTTGTCGAAATGAAGCGAAATGAAGGGGATAAGGGGCTTCTAAATTCTTGGGGAAATTTTGGGAAGTAGGGAGGGATGTTAGGAAGCAGGGGAAAGTGGAATCTCGGAGATTGAGTGAGGGGAAGGGGTCCAAAAGGGAAAAACACAGGCCTAGCCTAGAAAATTGCCAAGTTGTGGCAAGAAACTAGGGTTTGTGCAAAAATGAGGAATTTGGGGGATCTCAGTGATGGGAAGTGTTTAATAAGGTATATTAAGGATAGGGGAAGGTGTGTGAACATCAGGATACAAGTTTTTCCAATGATTTGACCATCCAAGAGAAATTACCTCCAAAACCCTAGGAGAGGGAAATGGACCTTACCTAGGCACAACTGAAGCATGAACAAGATGTAAAATGACTCAATGGAACTTGACATGATGATGACAACCCTCTGAATGATGGTACACTCAGCTGAATGGTGACATGGACCGACATTTGGACAACTTTGAAAAGTGTGAAAACAAACCCTAGACCTAATGCCTAGTGACCAAATTTTGCTTGAAGACTCATTGAAATGACAAAATTTGACCTTGACACCTTAAAATCACTTTGTAAGAGCATGTTTGATCACTGAAGGAAAGCTGCAAAGGCTGACACTAACATTGGCTCCAATGGGGATGGTAGCTCCTTGGAGGCGCCAAGAACTACAGATCTTTGGGAGAGCAGACAGTGCCTCCATCCATTGGGCAATGGAGTCAAAAACTCAAGCTGAAATGCATGACTGAAAACTGATGAATTGATGACACAAAATGACTCTCACTCAACTAAAAATTGACTCGATACTTAAACACAACTGACAAGCTGGAAAAGATGCTCAAAGTAGAGCTTATTCATCAAACCTACTCTAATTGTACTTTTCACCACCCGATCAAGTGAAATGGAACAGCCAGTGCAACCATGTAAGCATCTTGGCTGCTATTTGATTTCTTCCCAAGTGCTTTCTGATGCGCAGGAAAAGGAAAGAATCGAAAGGCAACTCCCATGGAAATTTGAACTCAAGCTGACTGCTGATAAACTTGCAAAGCATGAATTGACTGGATGACTTCAAGAATACTGCGAAAGGATCTTCATACACATAGCTACTGATTTCCATTAACACATCACTGCTCTGATCCAGATAATCTCCATACCTTAATCTTAAAATTTTTCTCACCTCTATGTTGTCTTTCT
>JAXQQM020082384.1:0-19754 GCA_034641835.2 Pinus albicaulis | reverse complement strand
GGAGATAAAAAGGTAAAGAAATAATGTTGGGAAACTAGCTCCAAAAAGAGAAGAAAAGAGATATCAACGCCTTAGAAATAAGCCACTTCGAGGGGGCAACCTCCAATACATTGCATGAATGAACAATTCTTCGATGATACAATTCACAAAACCTCCTTTCTATATATAGGAGTCCATGGGGCCATAATGTAATCCTAGTGGGCCACAATGTAATCCTAGCCGACCTAACAATAATAATTTAAGGGCACAATAATAACAAAATGGGGGTTACAAGGGTACAATAATAACAATAAGGGTTTTACACTAACAATAATAAGGGGCTATACTAGTGATATAGAGACCTAACATGCCCCTCTCCTTCAAAAAAGTGTTGTCCTCAACACTTGAGTAGCTCCGGGTGCTTCTGTATAAAATTCTCATCCTCCCATGTAGAATCTTCAGTGGGTAAGTTCTTCCACTTGATGAGATACTCTGAAATTGATCGATTCCGTAGCTGTCGAGTTCTTGTTTCCATGACCGCTTCAGGTTCCACTATGATTTTTCCTTCCTCATCAAGTTCTGGCAATATTGTTTGAACTGGAAGATTTTCACCTATAACCTTCTTTAAGCATGAAACATGGAAAACTGGATGTACTCGCGAAGAAGCAGGAAGCTCCAATTTGTATGCCATAGTACCAATCTTTCGCAACACCTTGTAAGGACCATAGTACTTTGGCGATAATTTATTATCCTTCTTAGCTTGCTTGAGGGACATTTGTTTGTATGGTTGTAGCCGTAAAAATACCCAATCTCCTACATCAAAACTTCTCTCGCTGCGATGTTGATCTCCCTGTTGTTTCATTCGATTTTGTGCCAAATTCAGGTTATCCTTTAAGAGTTGGAGAACTTCTTGTTGATGCTCGATGTGATCTTCCACTGCTTGAACCTTAGAATTTTCTCTTAAAGATGATGTGATGGATGGTTGATGATATCCATAAAGTGCCATAAATGGGGTCATTTTTGCTGCAGTATGGAAGGAAGTGTTATACCACCATTCAGCGAGAGGTAACCACTTGACCCATTGTGTTTGTTTATCAGATACAAAACAACGAAGATATCCTTCCAAACATTTATTTACAATCTCAGTTTGACCATCAGATTGAGGATGATAAGATCAGCTATGAGCTAATTGAGTACCCAAACAAGAAAATAACTCCGTCCAAAAATTTCCAGTAAAAATGGGATCTCTATCGCTCACAATAACCCTTGGGCTTCCATGTAGCTTTTGAATTTTGTCCATAAATGTAGTAGCAACTCTACTTGCTTTAAATGGATGAGATAATGCACAAAAGTGTGCATACTTGGTAAGTCTATCAACTACCACCATGATGACATTCTTTCCTTCGGACTTAGGTAAACCTATGATAAAATCCATTGAAATCTCCTCCCAACGTTGACTTGGAATGGATAAAGGTTGTAGAAGTCTCGTGATCTTAATTGTCTCAATTTTATTTTTCTGGCAAACCAAACATTCCGTCACAAACTTTTGAATATCAGATTTAAGGCCATCCCAAAAAAATTCTTTCTTCACCCTGTGATAAGTTTTTAAAAATCCCAAGTGTCCTCCTAAAGGAGAAGTGTGCAATTCCAGAAGAATCTTTTGTTTTAGTTGGGAATTCTTACAAAGATATAAGTGATCTGTGTATCATAAGGAATAATTTTTCCAACTAAATGTATCAAATGTACTAGAATCTTGCTGCAACTTTTGAATGAGTTTCCATACATATTTTTCCTTCTTCCATTCATCTCTTGCTTCGGTTACCCAATCTGGTTGGATAATAGAAATGGCACAAAGCAATGCTTCCACCTCTTCATTATTTCTTGAGAGTGCATCTGCAACAACATTAAGCTTTCCCTTTTTGTAGATTATTTCAAAGGCATAACCCAACATCTTTGTGACCCATTTTTGCTGCTCTTCTGAAGATAGTCTTTGTTCCAAAAAGTGTTTAAGACTATCATGATCAGTTTTTACCTTGAAGTGTCTTCCCATTAGGTAAGTTCGCCATTTCTTTAGTGCATGCAGTATTGCTAAAATTTCCTTCTCATAAATAGGTTTTTGTAAATACTTTCCTTTGATTGGACGACTTTCAAAAACAATGGGTCTTCCTTCCTGCATTAAAACTGCACCAATTCCATTTCCTGAGGCATCACATTCCACAATAAAGGTTTTTGTGAAGTCTGGCGTAGCTAAGACCAGTGTTAGGCACATTGCCTCTTTAAGATGTTCAAAGGCCTTAGTTGCTTCAGGAGTCCATGAAAATGCATCTTTCTTCAATAATGTTGTTAGAGGTGCCGCTATTCTCCCATAATTCTTAACAAACTTGCGATAATACCCTGTTAACCCGAGAAATCCTCGCAACTGCTTTATGGTTGTGGGGACTTCCCATTCCTTAATGGCTTTAATTTTGTTAGGGTCTACTTTAACACCCTCGTGAGATACAATATGACCCAGATATTCCACCTCTTGTACTCCAAAGAAACATTTGGATGTTTTTGCATATAATTGTTTCTCCCGCAATAGTTTGAGCACCCTGTCAACATGTTCAACATGATCCTTCCAAGACCTGCTGTAGATTAGTATATCATCAAAAAATACTAGCACAAATTTTCTAAGGAAGGGTTTGAAATGGAATTCATCAACCCTTGAAATGTAGAAGGTGCATTGGTAAGGCCAAAAGGCATGACCAAAAATTCATAATGACCCTCAAGAGTTCGAAATGTTGTTTTTGGAATATCTTCAGTCTTCATTCTAATTTGATGATATCCTGAACGAAGATCCAACTTGGTAAAATAAATTGCTCCATGTAATTCATCCAATAATTCATCAATCACAGGAATGGGAAATTTGTCTTTAATGGTGAGCTTATTGAGCTCCCTATAATCCGGACGCATTCGCCATGATCCATCCTTCTTGTGTACCAACACTACAGGAGCAGAGAAAGAACTTTGACTGGGTTGAATTATACCCGCCTCTAACATTTCTGCAATCATACGTTCAATTTCGCTCTTTTGGAAGTAAGGATATCTATAAGGCCGGATGTTTGGAGGAACACTTCCTGGAATCAAATGAATACCATGATCATGATCACGAATAGGTGGGAGTCCTTTGGGAGTTTCAAACACCTTGGAATGATTGTCCAAGACTTGTTGGAGATCTGCAGAAATAGATGATTTTGATGTTGGAACTTCTAGTGAGCATAATTGTGCAATTACGCCTCGCTGTTCTTTCTTTAGAAGCTTTTTCATGACATTAGAGTTTATTATCCTTCCTGGCTTCCCCGCAATACCCCGTAATTCGACTTCCTTTCCTTCTGAAAAAAATTTCAAGAAAAGTTCTTGAAAATTAAAAGCTACCGTCCCCAAAGATTGTAACCATTGTACTCCTAGTACAACATCAGCACCTCCCATAGGAATTGAAAGCAGTGGACTAGTCAATACATATTCCCCCATGGTTAGCTTGATATTATGGCATTTCCCAGAGCAATTTATAGTTCCTCCATTTGCAACCATCACTTGGAATTCTGGTGCTGGGTATAGGAAACAATTTAATTCCTTGGCTACCTTACAATGAATAAAATTATGGGTGCTACCTGAATCAATCAACACTATTACCTTTTCTTCTTGATTTGTCCTTGTATCTTGAGAGTTTGAGGAGTGGTAATTCCTGCCAGTGCATTACACGATATGGTCGGATTCATTTCTTCCTCTTCTAGGGTTGGTTCCCGGTGTATATCCTCTTCTTGTTCATTTTCTTCTTCCTCTTCACAATCTATGTAAAATAATTTCTTCTCAGCACACTTATGACCTTTAGTGTATTTTCTATCACAACCGTAGCAAAGCCCTTTTGCTCTTTTTTCTTCCAATTGTTGTGGTGTCAACCTTGTAGGTTGTGGAAATCTAGGCGTAGCAACACTTCCTTCTTTATAGAATTGAGTGGTAGGCTTCCTTGTCGCCATAATTTTACATTCAACTTTTCTTGCCAACCCGAATGCCTTCTCCAATGAATCAGGTCCCAAAACACGAACTTCATGTTGGATGTTATCCTTTAGAGTACCTATGAAGAGATCAATCCTATGTTCCTCTGGAATATCAGTTACCCTTATATTCAATTTTTGGAAGTCCTCAATGTGCTGCCCCACTAAACCCTTTTGTTTGAGATTTATCAATTGGCTAAAGAAGGTGTTGCTCTTTGTATCCTCATAATGTGCTATCATTTCCTTGGTAAAAATTGACCAAGTGACAATTTGTTTACGGGAGCAAAGCCATTGATACCATAAAAATGTATTTTGTTCTAAATGTAAAGTTTAAATGCGTATCTTTTGTGTGTTTTGCAAATTATGGAGATCAAAATATTTCTCCATCTGTAGTATCCATGTTACAGGATCCTTTCCATAAAACTTCCTCATATCCATCTTTGGAATATGGTGGTTCTTCCCACCAGCATTAGAGTTTATGAAACCATGATTAACATTTATTTTGTTCTCATCATGAGGTTCTTCTATTATCTTTTCACCATTAGGAAACCTTTCTTGTATCAACTTTGTCAAACCTTCCATGTCTGCTTTTAGAAAATTCTTCATGTTTTCCATTTTCTCATCGATCTTAGCTTCCATGTCATCCATCTTAGATTCCATGTCAGCCTCCATGCCATCAATCTTAGATTCCATGCCATCTATATTAGATTCCACGCCTTTCTTCAAACCATCCATCTTAGTTTCCATGCCTTTCTTCAAAACTTCCATTTCATTTTTTGTTGTTCTTTGCGAGAGAGAAATTTGTTGCACTTGCTCTTGTAATTTTGATATGTCATGTTGCCATTCTTCGTCTTCATGAGTCATAGTAGAGCCTTCTAAAGGATTAATGGGTGTTGAATTATTTTTAGGGGCCATTTTAGAATCCAATATTGATATCTCTTCACAAGATGCCCTTGGAATTAATTCAACTTGATTCTTCAAACAAGACTTATGCAATTTGGAAAAAAAATACACACCTTTTACTTGCTTTGAGGAGCTCGATATTGAAATTGAATTATCTCTGTAATTTAAAATCTTCAATATCTGAAATTCAGCCCTGTAGTAGCCCTCTGAAGCTTCTTTCAAATGCCATAGGTCTGACCTAATTTTGATTCTCCAAGACAAAGTTGTGTCCAATCTCCCACAATGACCTAATTCTGGACTGGTTCAGTAGAGCGAACTTGTATGACTTGCCACATGTCACTGTTTCATTCTTTGTCTCTGAAATTTATAGCCAAGAAACTAAAGTCTATTTAATTTCGACCACTTTTTACGACACTCCAATCCGATCCCCAGAGAGAGAGTTATTGAACTTTTCCCACGATCACCTCTTTGAGATGAAATTCAGGAGCCTGAAAACGCACTACCTTCCACAGATCATATCTCCAAAAATATTGCGAACCAAGCTCTAAAATTTTTTGACGAATTTCCTCGGGATTTTAGCTTCGCACCATATGAATTTCAGATTCTGACCCTTCGTAGAAAAATAATTATAGCGCAAATGCCACGATGACCTCTTTAGGAGCTTGAAACAATACCTAACTTCCACAGATGCTATCTCCACAAATATTGTGAATCAAGCTCTGAAATTTTTAGGAAATATTCCTCGGGATTTTGGCTTCGTACCCTAAAAATTTCAGCTTCTGAAACTTCGTAGAAAAAAAGTTATAGCGAAAATGCCACGATGACCTGTTTGGAGCAGCGAAACCCTAGAATCCAAAGCTCTGATACCAAATGTTGGGAAACCAACTCCAAAAAGAGAAGAAAAGAGATATCAACGCCTTAGAAATAAGCCACTTCGAGGGGGAAACCTCCAATACATTACATGAATGAACAATTCTTCGATGATACAATTCACAAAACCTCCTTTCTATATATAGGAGTCCATGGGGCCATAATGTAATCCTAGTGGGCCACAATGTAATCCTAGCCGACCTAACAATAATAATTTAAGGGCACAATAATAAAAAAACGGGGGTTAAAAGGGTACAATAATAACCATAAGGGGTTTACACTAACAATAATAAGGGACTATACTAGTGATATAAGGACCTAACAAAGAAATACTTCAATATTTTACAATGTTATTTGAGTCTTTAAATATGCATCATGATGAATATATTGCAAAATATTTCTTGAGAGTTGGTGAAGTTGTGAACACAATAAGAGGACTTGATGAGAAATTAGAAGAACATGTAGTAGTTCCAAAAGTGTTGATATCTCTCCATGAGAGATTTAATCCCAAGGTATCATCCATTGAGGAGATGAATGAGTTAAAGACTCTCACTTTGGACCAATTACTTGGTACCTCACTTCTTATGAGATGATAATTTCAAATGGGAAGCTTGTAGTAAAGGACTCAACCTTCAAAGCAAATAAGAAGCCCAAGGAAGAGCTTGATGATTCTTGTTGTGAATTAGATCAAGAAGAAGCCAAGTTCATGAGGAAGCTCAAGAGAGGCTCAATAAAGTATAAAGGTAAGCTACCTTTAAATGTTTTAAATGTCACAAAGTTTGTCACTATGCTTCCAAGTGTCCCGAAAAAAAATGAATATTATCCAAGAGAAAAGTTCAGAAAGTGCAAAAGGATAGGAAGAAGGGAAAACAAAGTTTCTACAAATCAAAAATGCCAACTCATCTAAAATTGAAGAAAAACAATACCGATATGAGATCAAAGATGATGAAAACAAAAATAATTCATACATATGGCCATAGACAATCGGGAAATATAAGCCATTAATTATGATGGTGAAGAGGTCGAGGCAAATTTAGAGGGATAGTTGGTCGAGTGCACTTGAAGAGATTGAAAGTATGAGAAATAATAATCATATTTCAAAAGGATTTTCTCATAAAAGAAAAAAACTAAAGAGGTTGAACCATTACTCCTCGCAAATTGAAGAAGGTAATAAGATATAAGAGACTTTAAACCGAGCATCTTGGTGACAAGAGTTAAGCATGTGAAAAATCTTGAGAAAGAGGTCATTTTGCCGAGAAAGGAGTTGGAAAAGGAAAGGACTTGTTTGAGCCTCAACCATAAGTGTAACACCCTCTTCCCACATCTACCCAGGTAACCGACCAACCAGGGTAAACATGTGACGAGATGCTACTAGTATGAGATTTGACCTCCTAGATGACCTTAAAGAAGTGGAACCGATGGAAACACTAAAAAACACACCTTACACCGAATCATTGACATCCCCGGGAGGTAACCCAACCTTTCGAGGCCCCGTTCCCTAAGGGGGGGGACTAATTGTTTTCCCCTTTGAGGTTGAGCCACAAGCTTGTAAGGGCAAGGGAGTGGCTTTAGACCCTACGTGATAGGGCTAGCCTTGTAAAGGTAGCGGCTAAGACCCAAACAATGAATTTTCCGCCTCGTAGCTCCGAGATTTGTACCACATTTTCAACCCCTATTCCAAAGTTAGTGCCAAAAAAATTCCTATAACTTCACAAGAGGGTAAATAACATTAAAAAAAATATATGGAGGAAACCACATCAACTAGAACACATCTCGACCCCACCCAACCATGACAGAATTTCGTCAAACATGTCACAAACCTAGCATATACATGAATAAACAACATATTTAAAAAAAAGGGTTATCTTTCTTATCCAAGGATGGATAAGAAGCATTTCTACCCTAAAACATAAGCTATTATACAATCAATTTTACCATAGATACATTGGATATTTATTTACAAGTAAAAACATTGAGAGATTCATACCTCATCACCGATAAAAATACAAGCTTATAACCATCATAATAGCAAAAAAAATACCATGGATATAACATCAATTAAATCTAGATAATAACTAGTGCATTTGCATACCAAATACCAAAGGAATGATCTATTCATTACTAAATGTAAAAAACCAACCGGAGATTGGACTTCCATGTTCCACCCAACCATAGATTGGTTGGGCCAAATATTACTTTATCCAATCACCCAAGTGCCATATTCTAAGCATGAATGTGGTACTTAAACCGAAATAACCAACCCAGGCATCCCGAGGCTTAACCACCTCACTCTCATAATAAACATTTCATAACTAACTTTACCGTGATCTACCCCGATCACTAGGCCAACGCAAGGATGGATATCGTCGCGATTCTCTCCACCTACACCATGAGGAATTTTCCTATCTCCTAGTCTCTTGGGCTTTACCGCAACCCAAAAATCCGAATCGGGGGTCACTAGGCCCTAAACTAAGCCATACTTTCTAGGCTTTACCGCAATCCCAAACTCGAGATTCCTAGGCTATAAATAGAGAGTAAACCATCCCTAGTCTTTACCGTATATCCCTCCATTCACCAGCCAGCGGATTCGTAGGCCCACCGAGGAAACACAATCTTGGCTTTATCATAACCCATAGTATGGCTAAGGGGTTACTAGGCCATTGGCATCACCATGATCCAAATTCGGTTCAGGGAATAGTAGGCCATGCTCTATAAAAATTCGTAGATCCACCCCACTTGGCTTCGAATCCATTTGTAAATCCAGCTAAACCAAAATATGAGAACACCACAACACCATGGCTATCCAGACACGGAAAGGCCAGGCCGCATACATAGTCACACCCGGAAAAACCCATGTCAAGATAGGAATAACCACATGCAATACCATGCATGTCAAATATAGTAAGGAAATCATGCATGCAAATTAATACCCTGCAAAGAATCTCAATGCAGTTGCCTAATCCTACTTTTACATGCAAGATATTTTCCTTCTTGCTCCAAATATCCAAGTATGCCACACTCACCAAGAGTTCTCCAAGAATAATCTTAATGTCCAAGAGTATGAGAGAGAGAGAGAATAATGAGAGAGACATAAGTGTGAAAAAATATTTCCAACTCGATCTTTAGAATCCTTTTTTAAATATGAGGCCTCTATTTTATTCATTTTCCATTGTTTTTCCTTCATTTTCCTCCTCACATGCAACATGTGACCTTTCTTCTCCCTTTTTTCCCTAATTTCCATTATTTTCATTAATAAATGTGCCAAAATGGCATTTTCCTTTCCAAATGCCTTTTCCTTTGCCTTTGCCTTTGGCAATTTCCTTAGCCATAATAAACCCATGAACATTCACATTGGGATGTTTTTTCCCAACATTTAGCTTGGAACAAGTGTCCCATCAACCGTGGTTATTATATATTTTACATGAGTGTTTTTACCGAGTTATTATATCTTCTCGAGGCTTCCTCAAATCGGAATATATAAAAACAAAGTAATATACCTTCCTCCAAACCACCATACTGATCATAGGATGCTCATGGAAATCAATGGACACTATTGGGTACCGCACTGAAACTTCTCCAAATTTGTGAGCCTTTGTGAGGGGAAGTGACCGAGTTCGGAAGAGGGATATAAGATCCCGAAAAAATGCTATATTTGGCCCGAAAAGACAAGGCCAAGATCCCATTCCCATGGCCACCCTCTAGAGGGATTTAATACGTAGAGCTTGTGAGAAAGTAGTGATGTCTAGGAGACCCCGACCACCCGACCTCTTCGAACGCATGATCAAATCCATATTGCAAAGTGGGAATTTCCTAGGTCCCCGAGCACCCAACCGAGAGGAAAATGGAGATGATGGCTTTTATAGAGGAAATAATACCTAATGGAATATAAAAGAGGTGTGCCCGTAAGATAAGTAGTCGTTGGAGTACCGTCTCGGGCAAGAATGAAACAGTCTCCCCAAGGAGATCCATTTGTATGACCAAATGTTTAACCACTTTTTATACTTGTCTAGAAGTGAGGACCAATATTTGGAGTAGTATCCACATGGATTAAGAAGAAAACCAAGATATTTGAAACCATTTGAAATTGGAAAAAAATTTCACCAGGAAGAGGCCAACGATGATTTCCATGTCCGCACTACTTTGAGAAGCAAAGGATCAAAGTAGATTTTCCACCTGCTAATTTCCATGCCCGAGGTAGCACCATACCACATAAAGATGTAGTGCAAAGTAGACCATTGGGCTAGAGAGATGATTCCAAACGCAAATATATCATCCACAAAGAAAGAATGGGTGATAGATATGCCTAGAGACAATAAAATACCATTGACGACACCACACCCGTGTGCCTCCTTGATGCAAATGCTAAGATTGTCCATAATTAGAATGAATATTAGGGGGAGATAGGGAACAACCTTAGCGAAGGCCACGACCTGACTCGAAAAAATTTAGTGGGAAAACCATTAATTAAGACAACGAACCAAACCTAGAGAAATGCAAGCCATGATCTATTGGACATTTTGGATAGACAGGTTCAATATTATAAAGCACTAGGCAGATGAAGGACCAGATGAATATAATCATAGGCTTTGAAAAAATCGATCTTCATAATGGCAAACATCCATTTTTTTGAGGTGTATGGAGTGTAAGCATTCTTGATCGGTGGCAACGACATCGTGAATGAGTCTCTCGAGGAGAAAACTAGATTATTTGCAAGAGATATGTAAAGAGAGGGAGCCCGAAATGCGACAGAAATGACATTGGAGATAATCTTATAAACCACATTAACATAAGGATATGGGACTGAAGTCCCGGGAAATCTGAAGGATGAGAGGATTTTGGTATGAGGGCTAAGAATGTAGATTTGATATCCCCCTGCACTCGCTCGTAGTTTAGACTCTTCCACAACATTGAGAAGATTGTTCGCCATAAAGTCAAAAAAAAATGGATATACATTTCAACAGTACTAGTTGTCCTGACCGAGAAAATTTGTCCTTTGCAAATGATTTAAGAACCTATAAAAGCTCTTCCTTGGAAACAAGCTTATTCAACTCCCCATTGGACACCTCATTGAACATGTGGGGGGAACAGCTCCACAACACAAAATTTATTTGGGTCACCGACACCGTCTTTGCACTCGTAAATTTTAGAGAAATATTGAATTTCTTCCCGGGAGATATATGTTTGGGAATGGAGTGACGCACTCATCCTTGGACTCGAATTTTTCCAAATTGAATTATGGTTTTTCCCGCAATTTTAAAAAATGGTGAAAAAAATTTGTATTGTGGTCCCCTTCACATGCCCGCTCGCCTTTTGAGTTTCCACGAAATTTCTTGTATTCTAAGGATTCAATTTTCTCGGCCCTCAAGAGATGCCGGAAGAGCGAGAGTATGGGAACTCGAGTTATAGGAAGCTATGGATAATTGAATGGATTCAATTTGTTTGGAAATATAAAGAAGTTCATCAACCATTTTTTTCTTCTTCCTCTTCTCCCAAGTCTTGATACTAATTTTGAGCATCATCATCTTCTAGGTGAAGAGGGAGGATGTCCATATATCCGAGAGAATCCCCTCCCTATATCCAAAATTTTTCGAACCATCTCCTAGTATTCTAGATCCTCAAGCCAAACCCTATTAAATTTGAAGAGAATACCCCTTCCGCAGTCGGCTCCGAACACCAGGAGAGAGTAATAAGATAGTGGTCCGATAAAGAGTGCATGATAACCGAAGATTTAAGATTTCCCAAGAGCTCTAGTACACTTTCATGTACGAGGAAGCGGTCTAATATTTTTCCCACTAATGCATCCCTCGTCCTATGATTGGTCGAGGTTAGAGAAAGGGGGAAAGGTGCAATGTTAACCAAATGATGATCTAAAGAAACCCAAGACAATATTTCACTAAGGGATCAAGACGACCGTGAGTTCCCCAACATTCACACTGCATGCAGAGACATTTAAATCACCGACAAGGATGAGATTACGAGATATTGAGGATCTTGGATGAGTTGAAATGGGACTAGAAGGAGGAACGCTCACGAAGGGGGGCATACATGTTGATAAGATGGAAATGATCGTAATATCCCCGCAGTTCGACCCGGGCGTAAGAATCCCGACATAAAACAAAAAAGCATGAAATCGAGAGAAATGTGGATTCCACATAACAATTAGGCTACCCAATAGACCCACCGAATCAACCCCCGCAATGTGCCGCTTTGAACGAATTGAGAGGAAGTGGGAAATAGCCTTGAATGCAGAACAAATTGTTTCTTGAACGAAAACTATGGACGAAGAGTGAGCATGAAGGAGGTTTTTGATACAGAGGTAGTTAGAATTATCTCGAAGTCCCGGATGTTCAAATATAATATATGATTCATGAGTCACGAGGGGCATTATTACTACCTCTAAGTGCCCGATAATCAAAAGAGGCGATAATGAGAATATCTATTAAACCCTTCGGATTATCCAGGGAGCAAATACTTGTATTTGGGTTTTCCATAGAAGTGTCTCGCTAACCTTCCTTCCTTTCTTTCTAATGGTGATGTTTTGTGCAGATGCAGGGGGGATATGGAGGGTCGGGTTTGTCGTAGAATCCTTCATGAACCGTGGAGAGAAACCATATCCAAACCAGGATTAAGGAGCATAAATTTGATGTCACTCCCAATCGAATTCCGAGGAGAATCCATTGACTTGAAGCCATTGTGAAAATTAGAGGCTAGTCCGACATAAGGGAGAGATTCATGTGCGATAGGAGGAGAGGCGAGTCTCGAGGGAGGGCATAGAAGGTGAGCGTACATGGGGGTTGGGGTGGTGTAGGGGGACAATGGCCATAGGGGAGAAGGGGGAAGAAGGACGCTTGCAGATCGACTAAGGGTGGTGACGGGCGGAGGATGTGGTTAAAAGGTGTTTTACGGCAATCCATAGAATGTTTTGATAAGGGCGAGGGAGGGAGGGCCGGTAGTGGGTCCGATGGAAAGAGTTGAGCATAGTTAGGATTATTAGGAACATCAAGATGATATTTGGAAGAGATGGATGTTTTTGACATACCTCCATTTAGTGGCAACAAGGATTTTCCAATTGAAGCCACACCACCCAATTCTTGCGACAACTTTGATGGAGAAGATTGGATTTCTCTTTCCCGTGTCCGAGGGCATCTCCACAACAAATGACATGTCCGATGACGGAGTAAGTAGTGGAAAGGGAGTCCCCAAAAATCAATTTTTTTGTATGTGTCGTAGGCCATCCCACTCCAAATCGATGTTCCTAGGGAGACCCCCCCAAAAATTGAACTCAACAAGCGAGATCACACAATATGCTTATGCCAAGTGCCCATGCATCCAAGATCAATGTACCTAATCCAAATTCGATTTAATTCCCAATAGTATAAAGCACAAACTTCGTCTAGAATTAAAGGGGAAAACTCAACAATTTAGCCCATACTAGGGTATTTTTTGGGGGTCTCCGAAATTGAGTTAAAACCCATGTACCATTCATGTAGTCGCAAGAAGCTCCGTTTGCAAACCCGGGCTCTACCGAGGATTGTGGGAGCATCCTCGAGTATAAAAAAATGGATGTAGTACCATGATTTCATAAGCCTACTAACCTTCTGGAGGGTAGCCAACGAGGGGACCCCAAGTATTTTTGAGCCAAACTTGCATTTCCTTCTCCACCATTTCCGCAAATACCCAATGTCCAATAAGAGAACGATGTTGTAGGCCGTTGCCTCGCCCCCAAAGTTTTTCGTATGAGAATCTTAGTAGCTTAATATCTTGGGCCAGAGGATATTAGTTTGTTGGACGACCGAGTAGTTCTACAGTGGTTTCCTTTGGCCACATCCCGAGGGGTCCCGTGGATCTGCGAGCGTGAGAGGATCGTGTGGAGGACTATGATAAAAATTCAGAGATCATTGTTGCTAGAGAGAAAAGGGAGTCGATGGTTAGCGTTCCCCACATCGAAAGCTTTTTTAGCATCCAAGGTGGCTTGGATGAATTCCTTGTTTTCAAATGTATTCGATATAAGTGGGTCTCGTGACCCCAACCATTGTGATGTGGCTCGATGGAAGATACTAGAGTAAATGTTTGAACAACACCCGCCACCATGTAGTTCCGATAAAAGAGCCAAATCGGGAAGGGTAAGGACGGGTAATCGAATATGTAAGACAAACGTTATGTCATCTAGGCTAGCAAGAATTAATATAGACACCGATAAGGAATGCATATGAATGTTGGGAAATCGAGTCATGGAATATAATAATGACTAAAAATGGTATGTGTAACAATGCATGGGAAAGGGAATAAATGTCCCGATTTGGATGGCCGTTGTAGGGACGAGGGTAAGAACCTCGACAAAAGAGATAGATCAGCAAAACAACCTAGAGAGTGATCACCCGGATCTAGAAAGGCCAAATGTACGATGCAAATAGAATGTCAAACACGACATCATTAATCCGGGGGGAAAACCAAGATCTACTCAAGAAAAAAGTAGTTGAGTTTGAAAATACTAGCAAGGAAGGCAACGATGGCTAAGGTGGTACCGATGAGTCCAATTGGAAAGTGAAAAGGGGATGAACACGAGAGATGGAGAGGTAGAATACTTAGGTGTGACATCAACAACAACAACAACTGACCTAAAAAGTGCCACCAAAGATTACAACAATGAAATCCAAAGTCCTTGCACAATCTAGATATGATAAAGGAATCGAGCCACCTTTTCGATAAGAAGAAAAGTTGTGACCGACCCCTGTGAATCCGAAGAATCTCGAGTCCCTATCAAGCCCAAAGGAAGTAGTAGAGCTTGAGCTATCGGACATGAGGTCTCCATAGATGGGTTCTTCACGTGTGTACCGATAATGGAGAATAATAGATATATGGCTATAAGAGCAAGTAAGAGTATGTGCAAGAGCTTCATGTTGATTTCCCAATGCATTATATGGTAGACTCTTCCAAGATGGGAGCCCGAGTGAATAAAATACTCGTGGAGGACTAAGGTGGAGTTAAGTCGGACCATGTAATACCATTGCAACAGTGCACAATGACCAAAAACCTCTAGACCACGTAATAACAAGCCTCTCACACTACCATGACGCTTAAAGGTCCGGTCCTCAACACATGGTCGATCATAATACCGGAACAACTGAGCCCGTCGAGTATTCAAGAAGTGCAAACCTAAATGGGAGAACGAAATAAAATAGTAGTATGTCCAAACGCGTAACCGATTGAACGAGTAAAAAGAGTAGTTCTTCGACTACTCGAACCCACAGAGCCCGATTCTCAACACTCGCTCCAAAATAATTAGAACATTGATCTTAGAACATCAAGTGGGTTCGAAACATACCGTTGCATGTAATAGAACTTCTCCATACATAGTCGCTTCTTGTTTTGACAGATGCACTCGGGGAGAGCTAGCTTCCATTTCCTTCATCGGCATCCTTATCACAATAATCTCTAAATCTTTATGCATATGGTTCATAACCACCGCTCTCGTACTACTCGTCCAAAGACACTCAAATACCAAGCGCGACAATACATTAACATCCAAACATTCAAACTCACACACAAACTCGATGAACCAAGAGAATGATCAGTTCCACTCCTACAAAGAAAACATCGCTAATAGTGATACCTAGGCAATCATGATAGTTAATGAAGTCTTGTCTTTTTGGATACATGCCATAAAATTTTGAACAATATAGAAAAAAATTAGCATGGCCCTTGCCCAAGGACAACACAAATCGAAAGACAGTTAATGAAGCTCATAGCGTAGGTGGTCCAGAGGTGAGTTAAAATGTAATATAAATATCTGAAATTACGTCAATCAATATTTCTGGAGCCATAGCTCCATTAATGCACTATATAAATATATGAAATTATGGTTATTAATATTTTTGGAGCTATAACTTCATTAATGCACGGGCATAATATACGTTAGAGGGCGATACATATTTCCTGGGCTATAAGATAATAAATGCTGTTGGGCAATATATGCCCACCATTAAATTTAAATCGGTTTAAATTTAAGAGTGAGTGTATACTGTCCAATCACATTTATTGCGCCGAGAGGCACATTCTACAGCCCAGTATGACCCCAATGTGTAAGTATGTCGGAAGCCAAAAAAAAATGTCGGCTTGAACAATAACTTACATAAACATATAAATGAAAAATTCAAAATTTATTTAAAATAAATTTAAACGATATAAACTTAAAATATGAAGAGTTTACTAACACTCAAAAAAGAGATATGGTAAAAAAACAAAATATGGTAAATACGTAAAAATATAAATAAACCATAGGTATGGTAAATAAATAAAACCTCTTTTTATATTACTGTATGGTAAATAAATATAAATATAAATAAACTAGAGGTATGGTAAATAAATAAAACCGATTTTTATATTTACTCAATAAACCAATTTATATTTACAAAAACTCAAAAACAAGTTTTATTTAGGTGAAGCCTATGGGACAAATTATTATTAATACCATGGGACAAATTATTAACAATACCATGGGAAAATACTATGGGCCAAATAATATATTTATAAAATAGGTATGGTAAATAAGAAAATATAAAAGAGGTATAAAGAGGTAAGGTAAATAAATAAAAATATATCAAATACGACTAGAAATCAAGATCTAATTATATATGAAGTATAAGGGTCTAATACCATGAACCAAATTATTATTAATACCATGCCCAAAAAAACAGTATTAACCCTAACATTAATATTATTAAATTTAATATGTTTAGATTAATACAATATTTAATTTATTATATTTTAATATATATTAATATATCATGATATATGATAGAGGTGGATAAATAGGGGGAGTGACAAGGGAGATATGGAGATAAATTGAAGGAGAAGAGAGAAGAGGAATGAAGAGAGAGAGAGTGAGAAAAGTGAGAGAGTTAGAGAAGGGTAAGAGAGGGAGAGGGAGAAATAAACATGGAGGTGGGAGAGAGATAAGGAGAGAGGCAGGGAGAAGGAGAGAGGAATGGAGGGTAGAGAGTGAGAGAGAGAGAAATAAGGGGAAAGGGAGATGCAGGTAGGAGAGAAAGGGAGAGAGAGAAAGGATGAGAGGAGGAGGATAGAAGGAGCGATAGAGAGATGGAGCTGGAGGCGGAGTGAGGAACAAAAGAAGAAATACATAGAGAGGGAGTGACAAGGGAGAGATGGAGATAGAGTGTGTATGCTTATGGGTGGGATAAATATACATAGGAGTGATGGAGACAAGGGGGGAGAGAAGGAGAAAGGAGGAGTGATGGAGACAAGGAGGGAGAAAATGATAAAGGGATAGAAATAGTAAGATAGTTGGAGAGTGAGATACAGTGATGGGGGAAGAGAGAGGATTGGAGGACAGAGAGATAGAGAGAGAGAAATAAAGAGAGGTAGGGGGTCAAATAGAAGGAGGCGAGAGAGGAAGGATGAGAGAGAGGAAGAGAGATATGGGGGAAGAGAGGATTGTAGGGGAGCGAGAGAGAGAGAGAGAGAGAGAGATGCTGGAAGATAAAGGGAGGTAGGAGATAAAGGGAGAGAGAGGAAGGAAAGGAGAGGGGACTTGAAAGAGAGGAGGAGAGAGGGGAGGAGAGAGGGAGGGATATAAATATGGATTTGGAGGGGGAGAGAGGGAGGGATTGAGAGATGGAGATGGATGAGGAGAGAGGGAGGGAAGAATAAATACATAGAGAGTGAGTAGTGGAGAGAGAGGGGGAGTGACAAGGGAGAGATGAAGAGGGAGTGTGTATGTTTTGGGGTGAGGTAAAGGGACAAATAAGGAGATATGGATAGAAGGGGGGAGAGAAGGAGAGATAGAGACATATGGTAAAAAAGTTGGAAGTTGAAGATAGAGAGAGAGAGGGGGGGAGATAAAGGAAGAGAGAGAGTGACGAGAGGTACAGAAAGAGATATGAAGATGGAGAGGGAGAGAGGGGGAGGTAATAATAAAGACATAGAGAGTGAAAGGTGGAGAGAGAGAGAGAGGGAGTGATAGAGAAGATGGAGAGAGAGGGAGAAAGGGTAGCAAGAAGGAAGAGAGATAGAAGCGAGAGAGAGAGAGAGAGAGAGGAGGAGGAGGAGGAAGTGATAGACAGATAGATAGATAGATTGGAGAAAGAGAGTTTATGTTTTGGAGTTGATATAGAGAGATAGAGTGAGATATAGATATAGATGTAAGGTGAAGAGAAAAAAAGATAGATGGAGAGAAGGAGGGAGGGACAAGGAAATTTATAGATATGGAGTGAGAGAGAGTGTGTGTATGGTGGGGTGAGATAAAGAGAAAAAGGAGAGAAGGATGGATATATAGATATATATGGGGGAGAGAGGGAAGAAGGTTTCTTGCAGTAGATGGATTGATTTCAGTGTAGATGGTGATTTCTAATCCTATTTGATTTCTTGCACTAGATGAATTGATTTTGGTGTAGATGTTGATTTCTAATGATATTTGATTACTTACACTAGAGGGATTGATTTTAATGTAGATGATTTCTAATCCTATTTGATTGCTTGCACTAAATGCATTAATTTCAGTGTAGATGATGATTTCTAATCCTATTTTATTGATTTCACTAAATGCATTAATTTTAATGTAGATTTTGATTTTTGGTTATATTTGATTTCTTTCACTAGATGAATTGATTTCAATGTAGATTATTTTTAATCCTATCTGATTGCTTGCACTGAATGGATTTATTTAAATGTAGATGGTGATTTCTAATCCTATTTGATTACTTTCACTAAATTCCTTGATTTCAGTGTAGATGGTGATTTCTAATCTTATTTGATTGCTTGCACTAGATGCATTAATTTCAATGTAGATGTTGATTTATAATTATATTTGATTGCTTGCACTAAATGTATTTGATTTCTTGCACTAAATGCATTGATTTAAATGTAGATGATTTATAATCCTATTTGATTCCTTGCACTAAATTCATTTATTTCAGTGTAGATGGTGATTTCTAATCCTATTTGATTGCATGCACTAGATGCATTGATTTGAGTGTAGATGTTGGCTTTAAATCCTATTTTCCTACTTGCACTAGACTCATTTATTTGAGCGTAGATGTTGATTTCTAATCATATTTCATTACTTGCATTAGATGCATTGATTTTAGTGTAGATGTTGTTTTCTATTATTATTTGATTTCTGGCATTAGTTGCATTGATTTTAGTGTATATGTTGATTTCTAATTTGATGTAATTGGATGTATTATGGTACATTAATTTTAAAGTCATTGGATTAATAGTGTGTGTGCAATGATTTCAGTGTAAGCACAAAAAATTATTGACAATGTACATTGATTTTTGTGTTATAGTAATTCAACCTATTAATATTGGAAAGCAAGAGAGACAAGGTATGATGTTTACTAAAACAACTCGAGCTAAATATTTAAATGGTTTACGATTCCAACTATCCTTTTCAAATAATCAATATGAAAATATGACAAAACTAACATGGGCGAAAATAAGAATAGTAGAAGAAAACAGTTTGAAATCGATCACAATGAAGACTATTCGTAATTGACTACATTCTTATTATTCAAAGTTTCTATCATTCAATATTATTACATTGTCACTTTGCATTCAAAATTTTATTTCATCATTAAATTTATTTTACAATATTTATCATCTCAACAAACTGAGGTAACTAATCAAATTTAAAATTAAAATGACTCAATAAATCTTAGATATATTTAACATATTTAAAATGGTTATGTTAATATTAGATGTATTTACATATTATTGATAAAATTAAGCATATGTTCCTCATATTATCTATATATTTTCCTTGGTCGCACACGACTGAAACCAACCTAGATCCATCTTAACTCCCGATCTATCAAGCGTCGAGAGGGATCAAATCTCTCGAGGTGAAAATCTTTCCTCAAGTTTTGCACTCAAAAAAGAGGTTTTCACCTCATCCCTCTTGGCGCTTGATAGATCCGGATTTAAGATGGATCTAAGCTGGTTATCTTA
>JAXQQM020082877.1:0-19238 GCA_034641835.2 Pinus albicaulis | reverse complement strand
AGTACATCTGATACATTTAGTTGGAAAAATGATTCCTTATGGTACAAAGATCGCTTATATCTTTGTAAGAATTCCCAACTAACACAAAAGATTCTTCTGGAATTGCACACTTCTCCTTTAGGAGGACACTCAGGATTTTTAAAAACTTACCACGGGGTGAAGAAAGAATTTTTTTGGGATGGCCTTAAATCTGATATTCGAAAGTTTGTGGCGGAATGTTTGGTTTGCCAACAGAATAAAGTGGAAACAATTAAGACCCCAGGACTTCTACAACCTTTATCCATTCCGGGTCAACGTTGGGAGGAGATTTCAATGGATTTTATCACAGGTTTACCTAAGTCCGAAGGAAAGAGTGTCATCATGGTGGTAGTTGATAGACTTACCAAGTATGCACACTTTGTGCATTATCTCATCCATTTAAAGCAAGTACAGTTGCTACTACATTTATGGACAGAATTCAAAAACTACATGGAAGCCCAAGGGTTATTGTGAGCGTCAGAGATCCCATTTTTACTGGAAATTTTTGGACGGAGTTATTTTCTTGTTTGGGTACTCAATTAGCTCATAGCTCATCTTATCATCCTCAATCTGATGGTCAAACTGAGATAGTAAATAAATGTTTGGAAGGGTATCTTCGTTGTTTTGTATCTGATAAACAAACACAATGGGTCAAGTGGTTACCTCTTGCTGAATGGTGGTATAACACTTCCTTCCATACTGCAGCAAAAATGACCCCATTTATGGCACTTTATGGATATCATCCACCATCCATCACATCATCTTTAAGGAAAATTCGAAGGTTCAAGCAGTGGAAGATCACATCGAGCATCAGCAAGAAGTTCTCCAACTCTTAAAGGATAACCTGAATTTGGCACAAAATCGAATGAAACAACAGGCAGATCAACATCGCAGCGAGAGAAGTTTTGATGTAGGAGATTGGGTATTTTACGGCTACAACCATACAAACAAATGTCCCTCAAGCAAGCTAAGAAGGATAATAAATTATCGCCAAAGTACTATGGTCCTTACAAGGTGTTGCAAAATATTGGTACTATGGCATACAAATTGAAGCTTCCTGCTTCTTCACGAGTGCATCCAGTTTTCCATGTTTCATGCTTAAAGAAGGTTATAGGTGAAAATCTTCCGGTTCAAACAATATTTCCAGAACTTGATGAGGAAGGAAAAATCATATTGGAACCTGAAGCAGTCATGGAAACAAGAACTCGACAACTACGAAATCGATCAATTTCAGAGTATCTCATCAAGTGGAAGATGAGAATTTTACACAGAAGCACCCAGAGCTACTCAAGCATTGAGGACAACACTTTTTTGAAGGAGAGGGGCATGTTAGGTCCCTATATTATGAGTATAGTCCCTTATTTTTGTTAGTGTAACCCCCTTATTGTTATTATTGTACCTTGTAACCCCCATTTTGTTATTATTGTGCCCTTAAATTATTATTGTTAGGTCGGCTAGGATTACATTGTGGCCCACTAGGATTACATTATGGCCCCATGGACTCCTATATATAGAAAGGAGGTTTTGTGAATTGTATCATCCAAGAATTGTTCATTTATGTAATGCATTGGAGGTTGCCCCCTCGAAGTGGCTCATTTCTAAGGCGTTTATATCTCTTTTCTTCTCTTTTTGAGTTGGTTACACAACATTCCCAGCTTCTTCATCACCTCAGCTCTTTCCATAACAAATCTTCTCATCATCATTTTATTGTCCCAAGTGTTTCTTCCACTCCTATACACACATACACTGTTCAAAACACTCCAACTCAGCCCACTTTCCCTCTTGTGAATCCACCTCCTGTAAATCCCCCATTATTTCCCACCATGGCAGCATGGTATGCTCCATTAGTGTTACCACAACCTCTGGCTCCCTTAACCAATGACTACCAATCCAAAATTCCCCATTTCGCTGGAAATGAACCTACTACTGCCCAACAGCATGTAGACAAGGTGAACGATGCCTTTGATTATATGGAAATAGAAGATGAGACCATCAAAATGAGAATTTTTTCTCAGAGATTAGGAGGAGAAGCAAAGAAATGGTTTAAGGGTTTAACTCCTAATAGTATAAATGATCTCCCCTTTTTACATCAAACTGATGCAAGCATGGAGCTTGCAATACTCAGGGTCCTCCATCAACCATTCTTGTAAAACATGCGCCCAAACTTTTCTTCCTTTCAAAATCAATACATGGCAAATTCCCACTTAAATTTGCAGAAGCTTGTTTCATAATGTTGTGATTTCATGATTAACAAAAACCATGCTTGGAATTAAAACTCAATTTATAAACTCAAATACTTTCCATCTAAAATAACTCCAAGACAACAAAGTTTTTCAATTCTTTATACACATGCATCACTTCTCTATTCACTTAACCATACTTTCATCCCACTTTGTTTGCATTTCATAAAGCTTTTAGAACTTACACAAAAGTTCAACCATTACAGTTTTCAAGCCAAACCCTTTTAAATCGGACCTCGTAATCAAAATCAAATGCGCCCTTGGTAAACGAGTTTCAAACAATTGTCAAACTTACTGGTTCATACCTTGAACCGCCAATTGACCAATGCATTCCCTCTTCAGGGTTTTTACTGATATCGTTGTTTCAAGCCGTGATAATCTTCCTGTCTGGTTTTCTACATCGATTGCTAGCGCTCCTTCCTTTCTGGCTTTCTGCTTCGATTGCCAACACTCTTATTAAACAAAATTACATAAGATTCAACATCACCCTTTTTCCAGGATATCTCTGTAAATGGTCAGCTTCTTATTTTTCTCTGTGGATCTTCTTCTTGTTGTGTCTTCGTTTGGCATCTGTGTTAATAGTCCTGCATTCTATAATAGTGTAAACAACACCTGGAACCAGTGTTCAATATATACAATTGACTTCAATTACAACCAGCGCTGCATCCATACAATTTTAACACATTTTCCTGCTTCGAATTCTACTACGCATTCTCTCTATTATGCGTTACAAATGAATTTAATCCAACGGCCCCTCTAAGAGTAATTTTCCCATACCTTTCTCTGTTTTGAATTTTCACCTTGCGCCTGGCAATTTCTCTTACAACTGCTGCAACATGACGATATAAACGTTTACCAATTAATGTGTACACTTCTCCACGCGCTATTCATTCATCACTGCAATACAGATCGACCACGATCTTTTCAACTCTGCAGCTCAATCAATCATTACTCCATTTGCTAGTCACACTTTCCAGAATTTTGCGTTTGATGTCAAACAGGACTCTGCGCCATTCTATTTTTTCTCACTCCTGCAATCAATCACATCAATGCAAGCTTATGATTTTTATATTCACTTCCAAATACATAATTTCTTCAACACTGGATCCTTCATTTCAGAACGTCCGGCAAAAACAAAACCGTGCGCCCTCCCTATCGATCAAAACAGAAAAGCAATCGATTTAACTTATATCGAATTGCTAATTTGATTTGGAATACCTTACAGATACCCTGTCATTTCAATGGTATCTGTCTTCAACACCATACTCCAGCAGTCTCATCGAATTTCCCACAGCTTGAAAAATCGAATTTCATTGTAAATGCTATCACCTGCGCCCTTTCAACTTCGAACAGAAATATCGAATTTCCAGAAGTCAATATCAATTTGGATTGAATTTGATTCGATCTACCTCCAGATCGATCCAGTTTGCAATCGAAGGACTCGACCAATTTAAATGGAATTGCGTCCAGCTCCACGCGTTGCTCTAGTTCCTGCAACTTCTTCAGTCTATGATTATCGACCTTCCATATATCGAATTCTATTAAACAGTGGTTTAATCAACGGATTTCACACACAGAATCTGATTTCAACATGAGCTTCAGAATTCGATTTCACACAAAATTAGTTATACCAATTATAAAAGAACCACCAGTCTAAGTAATGAATTCCAAAGGTCGCGCTACACAAGCTTTAATCCATACTGATATGTGGATTCATTTAGTTGTTCTTAAACTCATAAACAACGATTTCACACAAAATACAAAGCGTGCATTCTCTGTTTTAAACCCAGTTATAGAAAAATACACCACTCCATAAATCGAACCATATAATTTCTGAAATCACTTTTCACCTTAACATTAAAAATACTTACAAATTTTCTTTGTGGCCAGATATTCAACATTTGGCCCTTACAATTGCTGAAGGCTTACAGCCTTGCTGTTCAAGCCTGCTTTCAGCCTCACACTCTCTCACAATCTCTCATGGTTTCTCTCACAAAAAGACCTCCTATTTATACAATTTTTTAAAAATCATTACATTAAATGCTCAATCCCTTAAAATCCTTAACAATCCCCTAAATTTCTCAACATCCCTAAAGGATAGGTTTTTATCCCTAAAATCCTTCAATTTATTAAATTTCCTCATATCCTTTTATTAATAAAAGGATATTTACATAAATCCTCACCTTCTCCTATTTAATTCAAATTAATTAATAAAATATTAAAAATCATCACACCCCATATTTACAAATTAATATTATCACACCCCATATTTACAAATGGAGAAAAAGGCCTTGATGCTCCTGCATCAGACTCCCCATGTAAGAAAATTCATGACCACCTGGTCATAAGTCTGGATATCTCCTCCTGGATCCCAGATTTTATTTTGTAAATCTTCCGTGCTTGTCGATTGCTTTACTGTTGTTGTCTTCCAGGTTTCCATGTTTTGTGTTGTAGTGCTCCACCTGCTCTGCTCTTGCAATCTTTCACTGTCATTCTCTTGTTGTCGCTCCTTTTCTTTCTTTCGCCTGTCTTTCTCTGGGATGTTTTCATCATTAACCTCCTTATCAGCTCAATTTCTTTGTCTAGTATGTCCTTTGTCTGTTGATTGTTTCCAACATCTTCAATAAACCATGTTGCTCTTGCTGTCACTATGGATGTTGCGGCCTCCCAATCTTCCTTTCCCTCTGCAACATTCCTTTGCTTGTCACCTGCAATTTTATCTGCAATTTCTTCTTGATTATCATTTATGACAGCTGCTTTGTCATCCTTCTTCAGCAATCTATCCTGGACATCCTTCAGTAGATGTTCTTCCTCTTCTTCTTTCATTTGACTATCCACCTGTGCCAAATATGTTCTAGCGTCTGCAACAACATCTTCAATCATAAGACAATCATTATAAAAAAAATAAGGCCTCTGTACCTCTTTTCCCTTTAGCAACACTTCAGTATGTTGCGTTGATTTCTCTTCTTCTGTCAGCATATCAGTATGCTGATCCAAACTCAAAGAACTCTTGAGACTGTCAGCTAGTCTCCACTTCTCATCAGCTATCTCAATGATGTCTTCCAGCATTTGTTCACTGTAGTGAACTGATTCTTTCCCAGCCTCTGCTTCAAAACTTTCATCTTCTGGAAGGTACTCTTCCACTTCTTTGTCAACTTCAAAACACTGCCTATCTTCTTCCAAACCTGCAATCACACACAAATCATCAGTTTTAAAATCACAAGACCTTACGGCCTTATTTGATGCTTCAGTCATCAAATCTTCGCGCTGCTTTGAATCATTCATATGATTCAACTCCTCCAGCTCTTCATCACTTTCAGAAAGTAATGGTCCACTCTCTGGGTAACATATGGAAACTTCAACATCTTCTTCAGCATCTTCCTTTTGCTGTAGCTCAACTGTTTCGAGCTTCTCTTTCTTCTGTTTGGCATCTATAACCCGTTCAAGTTCCCTTAGTTCCTTTATCAATTGCATATTTACCTGATGATTCCACTTCTCTTGTAGCCTCTGCCATCTCAACTTCTTTCTCATGACATAACCATGCTTCTGGTTTTCCTCATTTCTTTGCAACATCTCCATTAACACCTCAAGCTGAACTGCTATTTCAGCTTTCTCCCTTTCATATTCCTCTTTGCTTAACTGTCTCTGTATGCCAACTGCCTTGGCACCCTTCTCCTTTTGTCTTCTGCTGTGGTTGATTTCAGAACCTTTGTTATGACTGTCACTAGTCATCATCCTTTCCATCTCTATGAGTCCCTTACTCACTTTACTATGAGTTGCACTAAAGCCTGTTCAGCAGCAAGTCCTGTTTTGCCGCCACTTACCTCACCAAGCCCTCCTCACTCGGTCTTTCGGCAAGCAATTGGTTCTACCTCTGGAACCTCCTTTGAGCACTTCTCTTTGCTCTTCTTGGCTTCAACTCATCTGCATGTTCACAACTGTCCTCATTATCCAATCTCTATTGGATTTCTTCAAGGTTCTGTCACTTATGCTTTCACCAGTTTTCTGTTAGCAATTTTAAACATGTCTTCTATGGATTTTCCTTTTATGAGTTGCAAAAATACTTATGCAAAGACTACAATCTTCAAATTCAAAAAAACCCAGATCACCTTACCTTCAAGATATCGGCTGATCTTGTCCTTCCATTTACCCGTACTTCAATCTCATCAGTTTTTTCCCGCTAACTGCTCCAAATAAATCCTTGCGTTTCCTCCGTTAGGCTCACCGTCAATCGTATTTTAAATCAATTTTCTCTTCCAATCTTATGGCTTGATCTGGAAACTTAGCTGCACAATTCTTCACCATTCAAAATTATTCGTTGCTAACCGATAGAATCCGATCTCCTTTACCTGGCATTCGTTCACTTGCAATTGTATATGCCGCATTTAAACTGATCGTCATCATTCATCATTCATTTAAGAATACATTTCAAAAACCTTCTCGTCCTCATTCAAGATAAGTATTCCAACAGCATTCCGCCCGATACCAAAAATGATGGGCATGGAGCTTGCAATACTCAGGGTCCTCCATCAACCATTCTTGTAAAACATGCGCCCAAACTTTTCTTCCTTTCTAAATCAATACATGGCAAATTCCCACTTAAATTTGCGGAAGCTTGTTTCATAATGTTGTGATTTCATGATTAACAAAAACCATGCTTGGAATTAAAACTCAATTTATAAACTCAAATACTTTCCATCTAAAATAACTCCAAGACAACAAATTTTTTCAATTCTTTATACACATGCATCACTTCTCTATTCACTTAACCATACTTTCATCCCACTTTGTTTGCATTTCATAAAGCTTTTAGAACTTACACAAAAGTTCAACCATTACAGTTTTCAAGCCAAACCCTTTTAAATCGGACCTCGTAATAAAAATCAAATGCGCCCTCGGTAAACGAGTTTCAAACAATTGTCAAACTTACTGGTTCATACCTTGAACCACCAATTGACCAATGCATTCCCTCTTCAGGGTTTTTACTGATATTGTTGTTTCAAGCCGTGATAATCTTCCTGTCTGGTTTTCTACATCGATTGCTAGCGCTCCTTCCTTTCCGTTTCGCATCGATCGCCAACACTCTTATTCAACATCACCCTTTTTCCAGGATATTCTATAAATGGTCACTTATTTTTCGTGGATCTTCTTTCTCTTGTTGTGTCTTCGTTTGGCATCCGCGTTAATAGTCCCGCATTCTATAATAGTGTAAACAACACCCGTAAAACTGTTCAATACATAAGCAATTGATTTCCAATTACAACCAAATGTCGCATCCATACAATTTTAACACATTTTCCCCCGCTTTCCGACTCCCATTGGCGCATTCTATTATGCGTTACAATGAATTTAATCCAACGGCTCCCTCAAGAGTAATTTTCCCATACCTTCGTTTTGAATTTTCACTCATACCGGTACCTTCATAATCAATAACATGACGATATAAACGCTTACCAATTAATGTGTACACTTCTCCCCCTTCGCCAATATTCATTCATCATCGCAATACGACGATCATCGCATCTTTTCGTCTGCAATAATCAATCATTACTCCATTTGCTAGTCACACTTTCCATAATTTTGGCGCTTGATGTCCAACAAAGATCATACCATTCTATTTTTTCTCACCGCAATCAATCATATCAATGCAAGTTTATGATTTTTATATTCACTTCCAAATACATAATTTCTTCAATGACTGGATCTTTCATTTTAACGTCCAAGAAAACAAACCGCGGCGCCCCTATTGATCAAAATTTAAAAGCAATCGATTTAACTTTATATCAATTGCGACTTGATTTCAATGATGATGCGATACCCTGTCATTTCAATGGTATCTGTCTTCAACACCATACTCCAGCAGTATCATCGAATTTCCCACAGCTTGAAAAACCGAATTTCATTGTAAATGCTATCACCTGCGCCCTTTCAACTTCGAACAGAAATATCGAATTTCCAGAAGTCAATATCAATTTGGATTGAATTTGATTCGATCTACCTCCAGATCGATCCAGTTTGCAATCAAAGGACTCGACCATTTTAAATGGAATTGCGTCCAGCTCCACGCGTTGCTCTATTTCCTGCAACTTCTTCAGTCTATGATTATCGACCTTCCATATATCGAATTCTATTAAACAGTAGTTTAATCAACGGATTTCACACACAGAATCCGATTTCAACATGAGCTTCAGAATTCGATTTCACACAAAATTAGTTATACCAATTATAAAAGAACCACCAGTTTTCAAGCTAAGTAATGAATTCCAAAGGTCGCGCTACACAAGCTTTAATCCATACTGATATGTGGATTCATTTAGTTGTTCTTAAGCTCATAAACAACGATTTCATGCATAAAATACAAAGCGTGCACTTTCCGTTTTAAACCCGCTTATAGAAAAATACACCATCCATAAATCAACTACACTTCAAATCACTTTTCACCTTAACATTGCATTATTTTTACAATTTTCTTTGTGGCCAGATATTCAACATTTGGCCCTTACAATTGCTGAAGGCTTACAGCCTTGCTGTTCAAGCCTGCTTTCAGCCTCACACTCTCTCACAATCTCTCATTGTTTCTCTCACAAAAAGCCCTCCTATTTATACAATTTCTAAAAGCCATCACATTAAATGCTCAATCTCTTAAAATCCTCAACAAACCCCTAAATCTCTCAACATCCCTAAAGGATAGGTTTTTATCCCTAGAATCATTCAATTTATTAAATTTCCTCATATCCTTTTATTAATAAAAATATATTTACATAAATCCTCACCTTCTCCTATTTAATTCAAATTAATTAATAAAATATTTAAAATCATCACACCCCATATTCATAAATTAATATTATCAAACCCCATATTTACAAATGGGAAAAAGGTCTTGATGCTCCTGCATCAATAAAGGTTGACCCCGGATAGGCTGGGAGGAAAATGGTTGTTTGGTAATGGGAACGGGAGCCATGGCGGGTCAGGAACATCTTCAAACATGGTTCCAGGTAAGTATTCAATAGTGAATTGATATATTTTTCTTTAAATATTTCACGCTGGATTATGTAGTATTAATTCTATTAGTCATTGTTAATTATGAAATTTAGGACCTTACAAGAAGTAGGTAGCCTTTACTGGAATCAATTGTGAAACCTTTTTCCACATGTCCACAACAACCATGATATAATCATGTTGTCTCACTATCCTCGACAACTGTGTAATAAAATCAATGGAAATTACCTCCCATTTCCATTCTGGAATTGTCATATGTTGTAGTAGTCCACCTGGATTCCTACAGTCTGACTTTACTTTTGAAAATACAAAAACTTAGCCACAAAATCTACTAAATTCATCCTCAAATTGGAGAAATAATACAATATTTTCGCCGACGACAAATTCTTTTGACAGCTTGGGTGACGTGAATATGGTTTCACATGAAACTACCTCAAGGTCACCTTCTTGATCTCACTATTTTTCGAAACATATATCATGTCTCTAAGCATGAACAATCAGTCTTCCATAAGATAAAATTCCACATTTGGTACATATGTACCTGTACCTATACCACTACATGTACTCTGTTGCAATATATGCCTAAGCTCCATATACCTGACACCCTGCTGGCCTCCCTCCAGGATCCTATCTTGTAAATTTGTCTCATAGGATCTCATAGCTGCAATGTGATTTACCTGTATCCACCTAGTAAGAACATCTGTGACCTTGTTCTCTTTACATTTTATATACTTGATCTCAAAATAAAACTCAATGATCATGTCCAACCATCTAGATTTCCTAGCATTTATATTCAGCCAATGAAACAAGTACTTCAACCCACTCTGATTTCTCATCGGTACAAACCTTCTGCCAAGGAGATTCCTCCACATCTTCAATGCATATATGATCGTTGCTAGATCAAGGTCATGCATCAGATATCTATGCTCATATTCATTTAGTTTACGTGACTCATAGCATGCTACATGTCCATCTTGCATAAGGACTCCACCAAGTCCTCTCTTGCAAGCATACATACATACTATAAACTATTTTTCCAGATCTATGATATTGCACACTAGAGCATGTGTCAACAATTGCTTAAGTTGTTCAAAACTAGCATCACACTCCTCTATCCACTCAAAATTCTTACCTTTCCTCTCTAGTGATGTAATCAAATAAGTAATCTATGAGAAGTTCCCGGTGAACCTGCTCTAGTAACCTACCAATCCCATGAAATATCTCACCCCATCCAAAATTATAGGAGCTACCCACTCCATGATGGCTCTTACATTTTTTGGATCCATTTTTATGCCCTCCTTAGAGACAAGATATCCCATGTAATGTACTTCAGTATGAAATAATCTAAATTTGTTGACCTTAGAATACAACTAATGCTCTCTGAACATATCAACATTACTATAAAATTATCGGCATGATCTTCCTCATTCTTGGAATATACCAAGATTCCATGGATGAAAATAATCACAAAATTATCTAGATAACAATGCAACACACTATTCATAAAACAAACAAATGTGGTTGGAGCATTAGTCAAACAAAATCAAATTATAACAAAATCATAATGCCCATACCTGGTCCAGAAATTGTCTTGTTGATTTCCTCCTATTTGATGCATACCTGATAATAACCTGATCTCAACTCGATCTTAGATAACATTGGTGATTGTTTTAACTGGTCAAACAAATCATAAGTCATTCTTAATTTTTACCTGTTCTTGATGGTCACTTTACTCAACTTCCTATAATAAATTCAAAATCAGAGAGTGTCATCCTTCTTCTTCATGAATAACACTTGTGTGTCCCATGAAAAAGAATGGCCTAATGTATCGCTTATCAAGCATCTATTTCAGCTGAAAATTTAACTCTACCAACTCAGGTGTGCTCATCCTGTAATGTGCCATTGATGTTGGAACTACCCCTTTTACTAACTCAATAGAAAACTATACTTACCTGTAAGGTGGAAACTCTTAAATCTCTTCCAAAAACACATTGTGAAACTGTTGTAGAATGGGATACATGTTCAAAACATCTGCACCCTCAAATTTCTTACGTTTTTTACTAAATACATGATCCATAAATAGAATGCACCCTTTCCAGCGACTACGCTTGACCTGGATAGATTTCATCATCTTAACTGATATGGCTTTATTCTTTCCTTGTAAAACTCTTGGTTCCTCATTGTTATCCATGAAATCAATCGCTTTGTCATAAAAATTCACCTTCTTCCTTTGAAGGTATATCCAGTCAATACCCAATAGCATACTATATGATCCCAATGGAAATATGTTCAAGTGCGTTGTTGTGGGCATACCATTCACCTCAAATTCACAAGATCTTATCCAATGGTGAAATATTTTCTTGGTACCTATACCCAATTATACTAACCAAGATTCTGAATGCATTTCCTTTCTAAAATCACACTTATCCACCAGAAAAGGATTAATATAAACATAGTTATATCCAGGATCAATCAAAATAGAAATAACTTGATCTCAAAGCTTACTATCCATCTTAGTGAAAAACCCTGATGATCTCCCTACATGCTTTCCACACCTACATAAATCCAAGGAATGCGATTACCAACATCCCAAACTTCCTCTGCATCCTATTCAATATAGATATTGGGTCTACCACCTTTATACTGAGGACAATCCCTCTTAAAATGATCCTTTCCACATATCCAGCACTGCAACGATGCTCTAAAATCACCTCTAGTATGTTGCTCTCCATGTCCCTTCCTAGTTGTATTGAAATTATTATATGGAACCACATTTTCTTTCTCACTAGCATCTTGTCATCTTTCCTGCTTTGGTGGTCATCTTCCTTTAGCTTTCTTATTCTCTTTTAAATCACTCTTAGGCTCAATTTTTCAATTCGATTGTTCATAAAAATGATTCATATTTTGAATGACCTCCTCCAATGATCTAGGCTCATCTAACTTAGTTTGGTCTATGTAGGATACTAGTAGCCCACTGATGAATCTCTGAACCTTGGCCTTCTCCTCCTTGAGGTAAGGCACATATCTCAATAACTCTAAAAACTTGCTAGTATACTCATAATTTTCATGGAAACCATCTGCAACTCATAAAAGTCCTTTAGAAACATAGTACCTTTATGATAGATACTTCTTTCAGCATAGCCTCGTAAACTCACCCAAATTTAGTTTCTCCTCATAAATTCCCCTGAAATTATTCACATATTACCACCAAATATATGCTTTAGCTTTGAGGGTAAATACATATATTATGGCTTTCATGTTTTCTGTGTAGTCATGCAAGTTGAAGAATTTCCTCATACCAAGCAACCATGCTTCTGAATCTTGTGATTTCTTCATCTCTCTATAAAACGTAGATAGATTTTATTTCTCAAACTCATTTAGAAAATACCCCCTTTTAGTCCTCTTGTAAGGATGATAATCATGACGATCATAATTCCCGTCAGAACCAGAAATTGAATAGTACATGTGTTTGTCACCTATCCTATCTGAAGTGTCCAAGAACCTGGCATATCTAATAGTGTCATCTCTACTCGACCTGTAGCCATTAGGAGACCTACTTCCATATGCACCATTAGTTCCATCCTCCTTTCTATAACTGATCTAAAGTGGCCCCTGTCGCTGCAAGTATGAAAAATGCTTAAGGACTGTCACATTTTATTTTTTATTTATTTTTCTTGTGCCTATATGATTATTTCATTGTCTGCCTTAAAACTCCTTATCTCTACCTTCAAACATTTCAGTGTATCTACTAAATAAGATGAGTTCCCAACACCATGCTGGTCATCAGATTCATAAGGAGAATATTTTTAGTCTACCATCTTGCTAGGCATCTTTGATTTATTCCTACAAGGCATCTCATGTTACCTTAAACCAAATCACAATAAACCAATGCACCTTACCATAATTTGGGGAGGATATCTCATATGCATGATCAATGAATCAATGTGATATATGTATATACATAATCATGACAGTATATAGACTTATAATTCATAAGTATATCAGAACATAGACATCATTCTAGTTAGATTCCAGTCATCAATGCATGACCACATCAACTACAGACCATGACCCCATGCATTACAACCTCAACCATACCACTGTACACTCGACAACATGTAAGCACCTGACATGTATAACCAATAATATGATCATGAAAACACATGTACAACAATGCCATGAGCCCTTCCATCGAAAAACCATTGCCACCATGACCAACACCATGTAGATGTAACAAGTACATATACCATAACATGAAAAACACATACACCAATGACATGAATACATGACGACAACAATCTTTACAACATCAAAATTTTCCCAAGGAGAGTGCAGCTATGTTATGATACCGCCTTTAACACACACCTACCCTCACATATACCTGAGTTACGGGCCAACCAGGGTAAAAATGAGCTCAATGGAAGTTAAGACATAATAAACATCCTTGGTGACTTTAAGGAAGTGAAATCGAAGTGGAAAATGATAAAAGGGACCTATACCACCTACTACAGGACCCCTAAAGGCTATCCCAATCATCCACCTAACTTTTACATGGGTCCCATATAAATTTTATGAAGAAAAACCCTGGATAGTCCCTTTATATGGTCAAGGGTGTGTCAAGGAGGCTCTCGTCGCACCCACAACATATGCATGTGTGCATATAGGGACTCAGTTGCACATAGATGTGCTTGCGTCTGTGTGATTTAAAGCACTTTTTAAGCCTAGAGTCCTAGAAACAACCTAAGAAATATTGTATCTTTTATAGATCATTAAACGCATGATGAAAATTCCAAATAACCAAAACTGACTCTAGGACTAAGCCTGACCATCCCAAACCGGGACTGAAATTCTATGAAATTCTTGGAATGAACGAAATCTATGGGTCTAGGATACAAGATAGAGCATTAATGAATGAAAATTATTATGAAACATTACAAGGAGGATCACCACCCCCTTAACCATATATGGCATCAATTACGTCTTTCATCCATTATTTTAAAAATTACAAATAAATACATGAAATAACCATGACATGAACCACTCATTTAAACATGTTTATAACCAGCATAAAACCATGGAAATAATAGTGAGATAATAGCCATTAAATCCACAAATTAATAGGTACAAAATCAAGATAACTTGGCTTCCATTAAACATAGGAAATAACCGACTAGGTTCGAGAATTCCACGTTCCACTCAACCATAGACATGGTTGAGCCAAATCTCTCTTTAGCTAATCAAACCCATGCCATATTCCAAGAATAAATGTGTTATCTCATGGATAACCAATCCAAACACAACCAAGTGAATCCATAGGTTAAACCACATCCACCTGCACCATATCGTTATCACACCAAAACTAGTGCTTCAATCACAACTAAACTTAACTTGGAATGCCATCGAGAAGCCATCACTATCCTTCAGGAATTTTCCATCTCCTTATCTCTCAGGATTTATCGAATTAAATCCTAGATCACTAGGTTGTAAACCGAGACACCTCCCTCGGGATTACCATGCATCCCGCAAAAACCAGTCAAGATATTCCTAGACCTTCAGGAATGAACCTTGAGCAAACCTTTACCCCAGATTTCAAAATACGTTCAGCAATTACAAATCTCAAAACTCAGATAAAAATCCAAACACACCATGCCATCCAGAAAAGGCAAGGAAAGTCTGAAAACCACTGTCAAAACATGGAAAATCAATTCCATCGACAACAAAAGAACCCAATATCAACATGCATAAGCTATGCGTTTCCAAACGAACTAGGAAATTACACATGAAATATGCTACAAGTAATTATTCCTACTGACGCTTCTAGACCCTGCTCTTCCCTGCTTTATATTTTCTTTCCTTTCCTTTCCTTGTCCTACCTTTACTTTCTTTCCTCCTCCTTGGCACAATTTTTAATTGCTCCACGAAAACTCTAAATATCCAAGAGTGTGTGAGAGAGAGAATAATGAGAGACCTCAAAAATGAATTGAAAAAAGGTACCAACTGATCCTAAGAATAATTTTTATGAAAGAGGCCTCTATTTTCTTCATATTCCATGATTTTCGTTCATTTTCCTTCTCACATGCAATCTGTGACCTTTCAGCTCCATTTTATCCTATTTTCCTTTATTTTCATAAACCAAGTGCCAAAAATAATTGTTTCCTCTTTAATTCCTTTTTATTTGGCTTTCAAAATTTTCCTTAGCTATAAACACATATCTAGTGATGCCCACTAGGATATTTTTCCCAACATTCAGCTTGGAATACGTGTCCCTTAACCGGGGTCTTATTTTTCCTTTACTAACTTTTAATACATGAACTTTTTCCTAGGTTTATTACAATAGCCACAAGCAATATAAGCTATGGAGCGATGAATTCCCATGCATGCTTATATGATGCATCCATATGATCCATATATTTATGAATAATAATTTGGGAAACCTAAATGTGAAGCAACAATGGATGAGGAATAAACCTCTCTCATTGAGAACTAGACTTTGGATCTGGTTTTGCTGCCTTCCAATCATAAACTTGTGAGATGAAAGTGGGTTTACTGGGCCAAGAAAGCATAAAATAGATAAGTCAGTTGATATAAGGCATGGTTGGTTGCAAAAAAATTTCAACAGACACACGACATTGATTATGACGAAACTTTTTCTCGAGTGGAAAAAATGGATTCCATTCAGCTAACTCTCTCCATTGCAACAAAAAGAGGATGAGAGGTGCATCAGATGCATGTGAAGAATTCATTTCTTAATAGTGATATCGAGGAGGAAATCTATATGGTTAAGCCACATGGATACATGAAAAAAACCATATTTGGTATGAAAAATAAATAAGTCTCTGTATGGCCTCAATCAGGCACCTAGATTTTGGTATGCGAAGATGGATTCCTATTTGTTATCTCAAAGCTTTAAATGCTACAAATATGATTCCAATTTTTATTTTTTGAATAAAATTGACTCCTTTTTTTTATCGTAGTACTCTACATAGATGATATTTTTATAACATGTAATTAATATTCTCCCATTTCTAAGATCAAAACTGCATTTCATAAGTAATTTTCTATGACAAGAATGGGTTTGATAAATTTCTTCCTTAGACTAGATATCAATCAAAGTGGATCTTGGATTACCATTTCTCATCCAATGAATGCTAGAGATATTTTGGCACAATTTTACATGAGTGACAGCAAGCCAACAACCATAGCTTCCTTATCTGTGATAACGTTTGAGAATGGAAAATACACACAATTGGTTGATTACACATTGTACCGCCAACTTGTGGGAAGCATTCTTTATCTCACTCACTCATGTCCTGATTTCTAATATGTCGTAGGATAAGTTTCAAGATACATGCACAAGCCACATGAGTTACACTGGAAAGTTGCAAAGTGCATCCTTCGATATGTCCATATGTAACATACCTTCGTTTACACCACAACTTTTTTTTCTCATATCTTCAACCTCTAGAACCTATCCTTATTTCAATCGCACCAATTTACCTCAGAGGGATTTTGGATAGTTAAGTCTTCTTTTGTTTACCTCGTAATATTATTAACTTCAACCAACTTCTATTTGGTTAATGCACCTCTACTGCCATGTCCTTGTAAGTATTCTATGTATCTCATAATTATTATTGAATTATCTTCATAGTTAAATGGCCTATATAGTGTTGGTGTAGCTAATATTTGTCTTAAGTTCCCTTTTCCTTTGCTTTAATTTACTTACCTTGACAAAATAATTTATCTTGCGCTTTCTTAGTCATAGGCATACCTTCAAATTACGTGTTTTGGTGTACTTGGTAGTGTGTGTAACCAATGTACTCTATCTTGCGGTCTGTTTCATTTTAATATCTAGACATGTGTAAGGTTTATAAGGTGACTCTATCAATTTTTCGTAATAATTAGACTCCACATGGTCTTTATATTGTTATACTATCATACCTTTATGTATTTTCCAATGTATGGCATGGTGCTACGTGTAGTACACTACAAGGAAAAGACCCTCTAGCGGAGGTTATAAAGGAGGTTTTTAGTGTTATAAAATTGGAAAAAATTGTCCAAAAAACATTTGCTACAACATCCATTTATGGTTACGAAGGTTTTGCCGGAGCTTTTAATGGAAATTCAACATAGCTAGAAAAAATGGGTGGTTATAGGTAATTATAGATGTTTTTTGTCATTGGTACACTACTCTAGATTTAATGCATCGATGCGTACATGTAGAAGGTGCCCCAGGGTGGTCGAAGGAGAATGCACTAGGCCATTAAGGTATAAATAAGCACTGGGTGTAGTGTTGCTAATACAAAGCACGGGGCTGTTCTAATTGGTCTTGGGATTTATGCAGTGCCCATAGGTCGTATCAACGCACCGGTGCATAGACTTATAGAAACGCACCGGTGTACAGTATCACACAAATGCACCGATATTTATAATTGGTATCGGTATTCGTGCAGTGCCCATAGATCATACAATTGCACCGGTGCGAATAGACATATAAACGCCCCGATGCATAGTATCACACAAATTCAATGAGATTTATAATTGGTATCGGTATTCGTGCGGTGCCCATAGGTCATACAAATGCGTCAGTGCGTATAGACACAAAAATGCCCCAGTGCATAGTATCACACAAACACACCGAGATTTATAATTGGTATCAGTATTCGTGCGGTGTCCATAGGTCGTACAATGACACTGGTACATATAGACACATAAATGCACCGGTGTGCCATACGACACAAATGCCTTGATATTTTTAATTGGTTTTGGTATTTGTGCGGTGCCCTTATGTTGTAGAAACACACCGGTGTATAGTAACTATCACGCACCAGTTTTCATTTTGTATTTTTTAGAAACATCGACCTGTGATAGTGAAATTATTGCGATTTTTGAAAACTCATTATTCATCAAAAGTCGACACATCTTATAAAAATATTCATATTAATTAAATTTTTATTAATGCATTTGAATGTGATGTTTGGATTAATTTGTTATATTATATCATAAATATTGTGGTTTTTTAAAATTCATTATTTATCGAAAGTCAACACATATATATCTTATAACAATATTCATATGAGTTAAATTTTTATTAGTGCATTTGAGAATGACAATGGAGAATGAAATAATGACAATGGAGAATGCAATAGAGACAATGGAGAATGGAATAGAATAAATTAAAACATATTATATATATATATATATATATATATATATATATATATATATATATATATATATATATATATATATATATAGGACATTCTTTGTCATACAAAATGGGTCAGTTATTGGTATCCCTTTGTCTTTCAATTGGGACACTATGTCCATTAAATTAAAGAAAATGTCTGATTTCACAGACATATTTCAAAAAATACAACGCCTTGCTTTGATATCCAAACATAGCGATCATCATTCTTCGCTTGAACTATTGTCACTGCTAGAGCTACTTCCATTACTTGGTTTCTTTTCAAGAATTTTTTGTTCACAGTGTTGATTGTTTTCTTCTTCTTCACCTTCCATCTAAAAGCATAAAAATAAATTGTAATGAGTGTATATACATTGATCAGAATAATGAAAATTGTAATATTAAATAATATACATCAATGTAAATAGAAAAGAAATGACATACCAAAGCAACAATTGGCTCATAAACTATACACATTCTTTCAAAACCATATAACATGTCGTCTTTTAAGATTTCATCTATTGGCGCAGTTCCATACCTTATTTCCTACAAGTTTTATACTCCATAACAAATCATATATTTAATATAAAATATTTCTTTGTTCTATTAATTATAGATGGAGGTAAGTAAAACAAGATCGATAGCTGCTTACAAGTTCCACAATTAAGTTCTGATATGCCAACATATACTCACAACCCATATTTAACCCAATTTCAATCAATTCCTCTTATGCTTATTCTTTATATGTTAGCACCTATTTGAAGACATTCAATGATGATTTTTGTAAAACAACTTAA
>JAXQQM020081244.1:0-16885 GCA_034641835.2 Pinus albicaulis | reverse complement strand
CAGATCCCGTGATTTCTTGAACTGTAAATCCTGCTATTGTGCTATATGACAGTGCTTAATATATTTGTATATTTGCACCCTGAACTTCTCCATAAAATATGTCACTGAAATGTCATCGTCAAGTAAAGTGATATTTTTTTATGTTGTGCTTGAATCTGCAACAGGAGTGTAAGTAAAATTTTCATATCGCTTCCAATTCAGACTGAGATTTGACAGTCTAGGATCATTAGGATTAATGGGATACTTTGCATCGTAGAGTGCCAAATGAGTACATTCTGGGCATTTTCTTCCACCAACACATTATTTTTTATAAAATAATTTATTATTCTCTCGTGCACATTATATATTCGATAAAAATTCACGAACACTTGAAGGAGGGGGGTCGTTTGACCAATATTTTATGCCAAAATTTACAAATGTCTCATAAAATAATTGGAATTCTACATGGTATCGACAACAACATGTGTTTCGAACGATGATAGGCCTGACATACCATGGTTTAATCTTCATAAATGTGCTAAGGGAAACCTTCACATCAGTATTACTCTCCATAAAGTTCTGGAATAATTCTACTTTACTCACCTGTGTTAAATGTTTGGCATGAGTTTCATAAACTCCCTTAGATATACGATGTCGCACAACGCCCCTTTCATTTGGCGACACACGAGAATTCAAATTGAAAAAATATTTTACCCTATCCCTCACACCATCAGGAAGTCTATCATGATATGGATGCCTGTAGATATTAGCCCAACATGCAAGTTCATCATTCTCATCTAATTGAATTCTAAATTTTGTATGCCTCCATATATTTTCTCTTGATGTTTTAAACACTTTTGAAGTTGCTGACATCAACCGACTTGATGGAGTTTGTTTCGCGAGTACACCTGTTAAAATTTCTCTACGAGCACTCTTTTCAACTTGAGATCACTTTTTGGCTAGTGTGGCAAGCGTCGACGTCACATTTTTTGATACCATTTGATTTACTAAAACCTCATTCTGACTTTTAATTCCCAATAATTCCACAACATTTCTGAGATATTTGTGCTTTAAAAATCTACGTAACATCTGAGTTTGTGCTATGATAGATTTACCTTCAAAAAGATGTTTCAACCCCCAATTTATTTTATCTCGAACTATCCGTTCAGGCATTGGTGTTCCCAATTCTTCAATTTTAGTTGGATCCATATTCTCTAGAAAATTGTAGTCGTATACAACGTTCTTGGAACTTCCAATTAATTGCAGTGAAATGTGAGGTGTGGTAGTATCTTCTTGTGGGTCTGATGTTGTACTTGCATAAAAAATAATTTTAACTTCTAATTTGAAATTGACATATATATATTTTTAATTTTAAAACTATCTTGAACTACAATGTTTTTTTTTTTTTAAAATACAAAATTCAAATTGAAGAAACTATTGACTCACCAGTGAGATTGATATCAATATTTTCTTGGACATTTGTGTTTTCAATATTCTTGTTGACAAGTTCCTCAATATTCTCTTCGACATTTATGTTTTCAATATTCTCGTTTACAAGTTCCTCAACATTTCTCATTTCCTCGTCATTGTCATGCACCTCTACATCTCTTTCACGATGCTCTACCTCCACATTTATTTCATGGCTTAATCTTTCCCTTTCCTCTCGCCATTTTTTTTGTAATCTCTCATTCGTTTCCACTGAATCAGTTCTATTTCGATCGTGCCTTGATTTGAAATTCCTTTTGCTTCCCATGTTCACAAAATTGGAAACCTAAAATCCAATTCTATTTGGACCAAATACCCAAAAAAACATAAAGACTTCAAAATAAGTACTTCGTGCCTTCAATAAGATAGAAAATTAAATAAATAATTAAATACATAAAGACATTTTGCAAAAATACTTCATGCCTTCATAGAGACATTTTGCAAAATATCAAGTAATTAAATTCTTATAAAAAATAAAAATGTAATTTTTTTCCCCAGAAAATTTTCACTTCCATTTCCTGAAAATATGTGCTCTTTAAAAAAATGAATGTTTAAAAAACATTACTTTAAAAAAAAAAAAAATTCGCACTAAAAAAAAACTTCACTAAAAAAATTTTGCACCCAAAAAAACTTCGCACCCTAAAAAAATTTGCTTCAATGGTTGAAAATGGTGAGTGGAATATTGTTGATTTAATTTTTCAAACAAGAATATTTATATACAACTCTCACTCGAAACATCGCGATGGTACGATGAATCTTCGCAGGATTCCGACGGCCAACTATAAAACGTTTTGATTAAACTTCTCGCCCGAAAGTTTAATAGACTCTCGGACGAGAGTTATATAACTCTCGCTCGAGAGTCTGCCTTGGGTGTATTTCTCACACGCAAACTCTTGGCCGAGAGTTTGTAAAACTTTCGGGCGAGAGTTTACCCGCACGGTTAAATTTAACTTGTGGTGGTTTAAAATCTTAGTTGAGATTTTAACATTTCCCGCCCAAGAGTTTATTAAATGTCTCGCCCAAGAAATTTTCTCACCTGAGAGTTTCTGGTCAATGAAAAACCCAGAAAATTCTGCAGTTTTCAGGAACCTGCAACTTTGGAGGGGCGGAACACCTACAAAAACATAATGTTATCTTTCGGACCTGGTGCCATTAGATTCATCTCTGAATATAGTTTCTAATGATGTAAAATTTGTGGAGTTTCATTAAAAATTTTAGTTTGTTATTAATTTTATACTAAACTGTGTCATTGTGAAATTTCATTGTTCTGAAAATTGTAGTCAATGAAAATTCAATAACTTTAAAATGGAAACATCAAAAAATCAGAAAATTCATATTTCAATTCCTCTCCCTATCTTCTTCAAAAGGGTATTCTCATTTTTCTTATTGACGACCACCTTGAAAATAAAATGTAGGGCTCATAAAATGTACTGAAACATCACCGTTTGTTTGTCTTCGTCCATTTCAAAAATAATAAAAAATAGTGATTTAATCTGAAAATTACCAAAAAATAGTCGTTGCAGTAGTGCAGTCTATGTAGATTATGATGATATGGTTTATTTCCAAAAAATGAATAACCATCTCTAAAAAAATTTATGGTTAAAAAAGTGACTAATTATGTTTGCGTGAAAATTTCAAGTATATGCAGTTAGTAAACAACAAATTTACCCCTCTATATGTCAATAATATATATATATATATATATATATTTTAAATATGAGTATGGAGGTAAGATAATTCTCTACAAATCTTGTTTTTATGTCAAAGCGTAATTTGCGTTGAAATTATGAGTTTAGTGGAGTTGAAGTTGAAAAAACATAGAAAATTACAATTTTCAACATCAAAAAAGGGCAAAAGGTGTTTCCCAACTTCATGTTTTCTTTGCTTTCAATTTCAATCAATACTGTCATTTCAATTCTTAGTAATAGGATTTATGTTTTCAATCCATGGAATAGAATTAGATTAAGTTAGGACAGAATTAAATTAGAATTGTGTTTTTAAACAAATGCTCTGTTTTCATAGGACTAAAAGCTTTCAATGGATAAGATAGGAAATGATTTCATCTTGTCATTTGAATGCAATTAGATTTAGAATAGTGCTATGTTTTAAACTAGTTATATATTTCTCATAGATGTTTTTCTGGCCTACTAACATCATTCAAAGTTTGATTTTTTTTTTATGCAATTTAAATTAGTTAATGAACATTTCCTTTTCTTCCTTCTTTTGATTTCATATTACATTAAAAATAGTTTATAATTCAATTTCTTTCTTTAGACTAAAAACAACATTTCCTATTCTTCCTTCTTTAAGAATTAGTTTTCATCAATAAAACTCATTTAGATTTGACTATTCACTAGCATTTAAAGATTTCATTTCTTAGACCAATTTTAGACATAAGATACAAAATCCCCAAAACAAAATAAACATACACAACGAAGTAAGAGAACAAGGTTATCTAAGCATATATATAGTGCACCTCACTTCATCAAATTATTAACCTCGGTTGATAATTCATGATAGAAATTTGAGACATCAAATTGACTAAACAAGAAGATTTGAATTTTAAGAGCTTTGATGTCAGTAACATTGACTATGGTTTAAATTTTATATATATATATATTTTTAAAAGATTTATGTTACTTTTGGTGTCAACCAAAATGTGAAGTTAGCACAATGAATTTAATTTCCATTCTGCCATTATATATATATTTTTCTTATAGACATCTCTCTGACATACTTAAGGTTGCAGTGGAGACAATTAAATCCTCTTTGGATAATCTTCCTAGTTTTCCAAGCACACCAATGGATTCAATAGATATTTCTACATACAATTGACTCGCAACATGCTTTACAATTTCAGTAGCACACATGTTTTTTTTTTTTTTCCAAATATATCATGTTTATCTAGTTTACCAGCAGTCTAGCTGCATTTTGGATAAATCTAGGATCATATACTTTTTTTTTAAGAAGCTTTGATTTTTAAGAGCTTTGATGTCAATAACATTGACTATGGTTTAAACAAAATATTTTTATATTTTTTTAAAAGATTTATGTTACTGTTGGGGTCAAACAAAAAGTGAAGTTAGCACAATTGAATTCAACTTCAAATTCCGCCATTATATTTTTTTTCTTATTGACATCTCTCTGACATACTTAAGGTTGCAGTGGAGACAATTAAATCCACTTTGGAAAATCTTCCTAGTTTTACTAGAACACTGATTGGATTTCCTAAATTTTATAGTGCTTTGGATTTTAAAATCTAAAGACATCCTTGACATAACCACATTTGGTGGCTGTATTATATTTGGATGATCCAATTCTGTCATTTCAAGAAGACCTATAATGGATGACAATGCATTCTGAATGGGTTTTGATTCGGGCAGCTTGGCAAACAAGAAGAGCTTTAGGTTTTTAGTTATTTTTTTACTGCTAGCAAATGTTACATCTTACCATAGACTTATTCAAGGATAGGTTTACATGGAAATAAGAAACTTTCTTAAGCAACTCATACATCTACAACATTGTTGGAAAACAAAATATTTAAGAACAAAACTTGTAATAGCCTAAAAGATTGAAAACTATTCACTGTATGTTTTGTGTTGTTAGCTGAGTTATGTAGTGTGTAGTGATGTCATCCTATGTGTTCAGGAAAAACTAACGACATACAATATAAAAAATCTAACAGCATTCTTGTGTCATTGTATCAAAATTCTCCATTATAATAGACTATAGATGTTCCTTCTAAGATCGATTTTGGTTAAAATGTTGCATATAATATGAAATAATTCAACCTTCATGTAACAAGAAAAACAGAAAGTCCATCCAAAATCCACATCATAATGTTGTTAAAACCAAAAGCATATGACACCCCTATTCTTTATGGCCTTGAGAATCTTCAGTGCCAAACCCTGAGTTGCCTTCTTGACCAAGTAGGTTTGCCTACCTAAAAAGGGTTGATTAGGATGTGGTTGATTGCTGCAATATAATTGAGTCCAATTTGTCCCTTCCAACCATGGACGAATTGAGTACCCATACCTCACACTTGCACTAGTAACCCATGCATTAAGTGGAGGTGTGTGATGATCATATATTGAATTGACACCTCCTTTGGTAGGAATAAGGCAAGTGGGTAAACCCCCATTTTGATAATGTGGTACTTGAATGTTTATGAGGTCTTGGAATAATGGTGTATTATTTGCAATATTGTCCAATGTGTTGGACATAATCTCGGTTTCATCAACTGTGCTTGCATCATTGTCAACCATATCAGTGATCCCTTGTTCTTTTAAAGCATTTGTTTAACTTTTCTTGCTTCCTTTTCTTGTATTTCCATTTGTTTTTGTTGCTCCTTCTCTTGCCTTTCTCTCTCTCTTTCAAGCCTTTCATCTACTCGACGTTGTGCTGCAAAAATCCTTGTTGCCTTCTTCTCCTTGGCTAGATCCTTCTTCTTTTTTTCATGAATTTAAAATTTATTTTTTTCATACTCAACTAAGAGTTTTATATAGTATTCTAAGGTGAGTAACTGTGAACTTCGACCCAAACAAATACTACCCAGTTTTCCTTGCTTATTTTTCAATGACACTCTTTCCACTGGTAGCTTTAGGAACCGACCAAGTAACTTCTCCACCCCCCCACCTGCATGCCATTACTTAGCACTTGCCTTTCAGTATCTGTGACAATTGATTGAACTATATTGTTATCTTCATTTGATGCCTCATTATGTGCTTCATCTTCTTCCATTGATCTATTTTCCACAAAAAAAGAACAATTTCATTGTTCAATTCAACTTGTTGTGAAGGCATGTTCATGCTTTGTTCATTGATTCTTGAGACACTATGTTCATTCAAATTAATCATGGCTTCTGCTAGCCATGATGGTGGGGTTACTGAGCTTGCAATGTCAATTGGTCGTTTTCATTTTCATTAATAATATCAACAATTTCATTTTCAACTACATCTTCGTTGTCAACTGCACGTTCAACAATGTCATTAACAATATTAGTAGCAGAAGTTCCATGTGCTTGAGTTGGTAGAATGAACTCCATGTTGCTATCAATTTGTTCATGATTATATTGTGTTTCACATACATGCTCATCATCATCACCATATAACTGTCCTTGAGAGAGGGAAATCATATTACCAGTTGCAACCACATCATCTTGTTCATATACTTATTTTTGCACTTCAACATATTTTTGGAAATGCCCTTCTTCCCTACCATCCACATGAAATTCTTGGCTACAACCAATATCATGCATAATATCATCATAATTTAGTGGCCAAATTCATGTCTTCCTAAATCCATCGTTGATATTTGATGGTGTCAGAGCCCTTTTAAAAGCTTTACTTGCAAGCTCTTTTAGTTGGAACCTTTTCACCTCAACCCCTATATTCTTTGCCACCCATGCAGCATGCTCTGACCTGAAATAGATCTTGAAAGGACCAAATACACACTAACATCAAGGGGTTTCAATCCATGAGTGGTATGAGTGGGCAATGTTAAAATGTCGATACCCAAATTGTTTGCTTCCTCAATTGTTTGTACAACCATGTGGCTTTCATGGCCATCTAATATCAATAGGTGTTTGTTATTAGGTGAGACACCACCTGACATAGATGCAGCAAAGTGACAAAGGCAATTTAAAAAATTTTCTTTAGTCATCCATGCATGGGGATGTGTAGCCATACATGCACCTAGTTCACAGTTTTGTATATAGTTTTTCAATTGATTTTTACCTTTGAATAGATAAAATATTGGGATTGAAGCATCAATTGCATTGACACAAAATATAATTGTTATCCGCTCCCTACTCTTAGGCAAAATCTTTGGCACGTTTCGTCTCCCTCGCTTGGCAATTACCCACATGCCACAATTCCTTCCCACTTGTAAACATGTTTCATCATAGTTCCATATATGGTCTTCACCGTAAGAATGTTTTAACATGTATGTTAGTAGCAACTTAAGAGATTTTCATACATATGCCTTTTTGACAATATCCTTAAAAAAATAAATCTACGGAAGGAATTAGTTGTATATCTTCAAATATATCAGTGATTACTGTTTTGATAACTTGTTTTTACACTTAAAATACAATGATTGTATTTGTACTTGGAAAACTACTACCAGTGTGTTGAAATTGACCTAGAATTGGTTGTATGTCTTCAATTATATAAAAGCTCTAGGAGGAATTTCAACTAAGAATAGTGACACTTGGTTCCTTTTCTGGTTAAGATGTTGATTTGGTAGTTACTATTGTTTGAATTAATTTTTTTAGGCTTATGTTTGGCATTATTTTTATTCATAATCATCACAATCTCTAGGCATGGAGGAATTTGCAGGCTTGCCTTGCTAAAGCAATTGATTGTTGATATGCTCTAGTTATTGTTGTTTGAATTCAATTAAATTCTTAAATCTTGAAAACTGTAAAGTCTCCATTTAAAATCTGACAAGGTTGGAGACACTCATAGACATCCTAGGTTTGGATTGAGAAGACATGGTAATTTTGCAAGTTTTTTGGCTGCCGAGGGTAGCTTTAGCTATGTTCTCAGACCTAGTTATAAACTGCACTACCTAGAAAAAAGAAGTTTTTGCTATAATATAGTTAATTTTGTTATACCTTTTGTTAATTTTGTTGTTGTATATGTTCAAACTTACAGAGAATTGAGTTGATCCCTCATATCATTTCCTATATTATTTAGTGGAACCCAACTACACTCCTAGGTATCATAAAACCCTTGCAAATAGATGATTAACTCAATATTTTTTATGTTCATTTGCTTGCTGATGTTTTTGAATAGCATCATAGTGAAAAAATTATTGTACAATAAATTATACATGTTCTATGAATAGATGGTAGCAAAAAATAATTAGTAGTGATAATTTTCCAACCATTTTCACTCCCATTAGACTTGATCTCTCATCATTGAGTTGTAAAAAAAGACAGAATGGTCAGCTCAAGAGACTTTAAAGTCTGACAATGTTGGAGGCACTCACAAACATCCTAATTTTGGATTGGGAAGACATGGTGATTTTTCCAGTTATTTGGTTGTTGAGGGCAGCCTTAGCTTTGTTCTCGGACCTAGTTATAAAGTGCACTACCTGGAAAAAGAAGTTTTTGATGTAATCTTGTTAATTTTGTTATACATTTTGTTAATATTGTTGTTGTATATGTTCAAACTTACAGAGAATTGATTTGGTCCCTCATATCATTTCTTAGATGATTTAGTGAAACCCAACTACACTCCTAGGTATCATAAAACCCTTGTAGATAGACAACCAACTCAATATTTTGATGTTCATTTGTTTGATGATGTTTTTGAATAACATCACAGTGACAAACTTATTGTACAATAAATTATGCATGATCTATGAATAGATGGTAGCCAAAAATAATTAGTGGTGATAATTTTCTAGCCATTTTCACTCCCATTAGACTTGATCTCTCGTCATTGATTTGTAAAAAAAGACATAATGGTCAACTCAATATTTCGATGTTGATATGGTCTATTTATTATTGTTTGAATTAAATTAAATCCTTAACTCTTGAAAACTGTAAAGTCTCCATTTAAAGTCTGACAAGGTTGGAGACACTAACAGACATCCTATGTTTGGATTTTGGAAGACACGGTAATTTTGCAAATTGTTTGGTTGTTTAGGGTATCCTTAGCTCCATTCTCGAACCTAGTTTTTTTGTGCACTACTTAGAACTATTGATAACATTGATAACAAATGCAACTGAGATAAATGAAACTGAGAGAAATGAAAAAGATCACTATTTTGGTCAGAATTTGGTGAATTACTTACAAAGCATATCAAAGGAAACTATGACTGATGTGTGACCGAATACCCAAATCTGATCCAATTGGAAAATGATAGAGCCACTTTCTTGAGACGACCTAGCGAGCACAAGATTACACAGCTAATTGAAAACTTAATTTAAGAAATCATTCATGAAACTAATCTATAAAATAGTAAGCAAATTAAACTATGAATTGATAGGAATCTAACTATGAAAATAATATGAATTTAACTATGAATTCACAGAAACAGAAATAAAACATGAATTTAAATGACAAAATTCAAACTAAAAAACAACTAAATGAGTCGAAAATCTAATGGACTATGCGTGCATCAAAGGATCTGGAACTGGTCTTCTTATTATCAAAAATAGAGTTTCAAAAGCATACACCAAATTATCAAAATTAGGACTGTTTCCCGGTTTCAAAAGACCGGTATTTAAACAAGTTTCAGATATAACTATTTGAGGCGGATCCACTTACAAATAACAACTAGAACTGAAATTAGAAGTCTAGATAGAAGCAAATTCTTTAATGGTCGTCTCTCGATTTGCTACGTCAGAGCAAATCCAGAGTATTTCGTTCGCAGATCTCGTTCTTTGAACGACCTTAACTGTGAGCATATGCATGTTTTATCTTCGAATTCAAACAGGTGGATGGGATACGATCCATGTGTGGATCATTCTAGAGATACCCATATGACCCATTTCCTTATTTTCTTCTCAAAACCTGTCAAACCATAACAGTAGTTGCAGAAACAACGATTAGCTGCAGAATTTCACACATTTTGTAGCTAGTTACATAAATTCATTTAAATAACAAGAAACATCATAATATAAAGTAGAGATCATTTAAATGCTTTCTCTGATTTGAAATATGTCAATTCTCATTGATTGGAGTTATGAGTTTGTGAAAAGGAAGGAATAAATGATGAAAAAGGGTGTCAAAATAATAACAGTTTTGAGGTTCAACATAACTTCACTTTTTGGTTGACCCCAAAAGTAACATAAATCATTTAAAAAAATATAAAAGTATCTTGTTTAAATCATAGTCAATGTTATTGACATCAAAGCTCTTAAAAATCAAAGCTTCTTAAAAAAAAGTATATGATACTAGATTTATCCAAAAAACATGATAAACTAGATTTATCCAAAAAGTTGTTGGTAAACTAGATAAACATGATATATTTGGAAACAAAAAAAAGAAACATGTGTGCTACTGAAATTGTAAAGCATGTTGTGAGTCAATTGGATGTAGAAATATCTATTGAATCCATTGTTGTGCTTTGAAAACTAGGAAGATTATCTAAAGAGGATTTAATTGTCTCCACTACAACCTTAAGTATGTGAGAGAGATGTCTATAAAAAATATATATATAATGGCATAATTGGAAATTGAATTCAATTGTGCTAACTTCACATTTTGGTTGACACCAACGGTATCATGAATCTTTTAAAAATATATAAAAATATTTTGTTTAAACCATAGTCAATGTTACTGACATCAAAGATCTTAAAAATCAAATCTTCTTTAAAAAAAAAGTATATGATACTAGATTTATCCAAAATGCAACTAGATTGCTGGTAAACTAGATAAACATGATATATTTGGAAACCAAAAAAAAGAAACATGCGTGCTACTGAAATTGTAAAGCATTGTGTGAGCCAATTGGATGTAGAAATATCTATTGAATCCATTGGTGTGCTTGGAAAACTAGGAAGATTATCCCAAGTGGATTTAATTTTCTCCACTACAACTTTAAGTATGTTAGAGATATGTCAATAAGAAAAATATATATATAATGGCAGAATTGGAAGTTGAATTCAATTGTGCTAACCTTACATTTTGGTTGACACCAATAGTAACATAAATCTTTTAAAAATATATAAAAATATCTTGTTTAAACCATAGTCAATGTTACTAACATCAAAGCTCTTAAAAATCAAAGCTTCTTAAAAAAAGTATATGATACTAAATTGATCCAAAATGCAGCCAGACTATTGGTAAACTAGATAAACATGATATATTTGGAAACCAAAAAAAAGAAACATGTGTGCTACTGAAAGTAAGGCATGGTGTGAGTCAATTGGATGTATAAATATCTATTGAATCCATTGGCGTGCTTGGAAAACTAGGAAGATTATCCAAAGTGGATTTAATTTTTTCCACTGCAACCTTAAGTATGTTAGAGAGATGTCAATAAGAAAACAAATATAATGGCAGAATTGGAAGTTGAATTCAATCTTTGCATCAATAAACTCATCATGGTATGCCATATCTTTTGTTGTAGTGTGACCACTCACACTGCCTTCAACATGGCTAGAGGAGCCTTTGTGGCTCTTGGCTCAGTGTCTAACTATGGTAAGAAAAATGAATGAGGGTGTAGCGAGTTGTTGATAGACTATGTTGCATGTATGTAAAGTGCTAAAATGGGGAAGTAAGCAATAGAGTGGGGGTGAGTATATAGGTGTAGTAAATAACAATGCCGAGAGTTGCATGGTCGAGATGGCTTGAGGAAGAAACCAAAACATAGGATGAAGCAACGTGCCAACAATATACATATCACCCCCAATTTCAAAGTCAATCCCATACCAAGAAAATTGAAATATGAAATGACTAACATCTGCCAAACTTGCAATAAAAATAAACAATATAATTTAGCATAACATAATACTCCCAATTTCAAAGTCAAGCCTCCACTAATATGAATGAAGAATAAAATGACTGACAACCACTACAACCACAATGAAAGTGAACCATAGCATGCACCATCAGTGACATAGAGAAACTAGGGAAGAAAATGACTGGAGCCAAATGCATAGATGTGGAGAGTTCAATTAATTACAACAATTCCTTAATTGCATTCAAACCCTTAGAACAACAGTTGTTAAAAGAGGAGCGAAAAATCTAAAGACAGAAAACAATGATTCCATAATTACATTCTCACCATAGACAGGAGGGAAACACAACATATCAACTTTTCAAACCCTTTACCGCAACCAGAGCTAACCATAACTAAATATTCACCCCCAATTTCAAATTAGAGCCCCTACTAAGAAAATCGAAATATGAAATTACTAAAAACCACCAAACTTGCAATAAAAACAAACCATATAATGAAGCATAGCATAATACTCCCAATTTCAAAGTCAAGCCTCCACCAATATTAGTGAAAAATAGAATGACTGACAACCACTACAACCACAGCGAAAGTGAACCATAGCATGCACCACCAGTGACATAGAGAAACTCGGGAAGAAAATTATTGGAGCCAAATGCATAGATCTGGAGAGGTCAATTAATTACAGTGATTCCTTAATTACATTGAAACCCTTAGAACAACATCATCAACATTTCAAACCCTTAGAACAACAGTATCAACCTTTCAAACCCTTAGAACAACAATATTAGTCTTTTAAACCCTTAAAACAACATTATCAACCTTTCAAACCCTTAGAAAGACAATTGTTGGAGGAGAAGCGGAAAATATAAAAATAGAAAACATTGATTCATTAATTACATTCTGACGATGGACAGGAGGGCAGCACAACATATCAGCCTTTCAAACCCTTTACCGCAACCAAATCTAACTGGAGCTAAATATCCCCAACAAGAAATTTCAGTGTTGAAAAACACAACCGCAACCAGAGAGCCACAATATTATGACAACAAGGTTAAGTGTTGAAAAACACAGAAGGTTGCTGGTGGTAATAGGATTCCTATTGGAGAGCCACAAAAGCCAGCCAGAGAGCCACAGAAGCCAGTTGCCCTAAACCTTGCCAAACCTCACCAGACCTCGCCAATGACAATGAAACAAATTAATTGCAACAAACACAGAGAGAAATTAGCAAAAACCCACAAAAAATACATCAAAATTTCAAATAAACACAATGGAATTAAACATTTACCTGAATGGACCATGAACTTGCCCGAAGCTCACACTGAACCTGCTCGAAACTCCCACTAGCTTGTTTGCAAACAACAAGCCGTGAGGATGAAACAAAAACAAAGCCGCTTGTTAACCCCCACCAAGAATAATGAACAATTAGGTAGCCATCGTTGAACCCCCCACGAAGCAGAACGTCCAAACAAAAGCGCAACTAAGAACCGTTGAAGAACCTCTGCAAATCAAAATACCCGATCAACAATCTCACAATAGCGGACTAGGTGAACCAGTACTGGAGCCTAACATACCAACCATCGACGAAGCTCAATTCCCACACACCGGGCCCAAACAAGAATGCACAAGGAGCAATAAACATCATGGAAAATAGGGTGGAAGAAACTCTAAACGATGAATGAAAGTGGCAATTAAATACTCCCACCAACTGAGACATGTGGCACGATACAGTTGACTCTTGTCGTACACAAAAATCAAAGTTGTCCATGTCGTTTTCCAGTGTAGAAAAGACTACGCACAAGTAATGGAATCCCCCCCTAACTACCTCTCTTTATTTTGTAGTGGAGTGTGAGCATATCGAGACAAATTAAATGATGGAGTGGAGCGGGAGCATCAAGACAACTTAAATGATAGAGTGGAGCGGGAGCATCGAGACAAATTTGGTAGCCCAAGCATGTACATACAAATTAAGAGCGCTAAGACTAGTGAAATGCTCAGAGCACATTGAGACAAATTAAATAACATCATCCAAACAAATTTGGCAGTGGGAGCATGTACATAAAAATTAAGAGTAGTAACGACTCAATATTTTTCAACAAAATTAAAAAGAAATCCCTGAACTAGCAAAAAAATCATTTCAATATCGCTTTATCTCTGGAAAATATTTTTCTAAATGTTTTTATTTCAAGAACAAAGGAAGGAGGGAGGTGTGTGGTTGTTGGATACCTTTCTTCCCTTCTTGTTCCGTCTATTTAATCATTCAATACGTGCATTTTCCATGTTTGAATTCAGTGTGAGATGGTTGTGAGAACATTTTTCTCATCCATCATTGTTCCCTTCCTTTGTCGTATGAATTCATCCTGAGATTCTCATCCATTATTGTGGCATGCCTTCCCTTCCTTTGTCATTTGAATCCAATTTGACATTGCTTTTAGAATATCTTGCTTATGTCTGAATTCGAATGATTGAACTCATTGCAGCCATTAATTTCATTTTATAACTACATTTTTTTTATAGGTTGCCCTTTCTTTGGTTTTTTGTTTTGGACATTTATTCTCTTTTCTACTTAAAAATTAAGCTTTCCAATGATATTCAACGAAAGTGTATCAACAATTATGTTTATAGGAGACAGGATGGGGTTATAAAGGGATTTATTTATAGATTTTTTCATAGTATTAGCCACATACTTCATAATTAATGTGTCTTATACTGTATTCTTAAAAGCAAGCCACATATATCGTATAATATTTATGTTAAGCAGAGTGAACAGGACATGAACAGGATAGACAGGCTAAGATCTGGCGCGTTTGGGAAAATGGTATAGTTGACAACTTTCCGCAGTACATAGGCATCATTTCCAAATAAGATTGTGGCAGAATCAACCAATCACAATATAAAAAGATAAAAATAAAATATTAAAATAAATAATATATATATATATATATATATATATATATATATATATATATATAAAGTTAGCATTATACTTTCCTGTTTAATTTTTGGTCAAACAACAATTTAATAGTAAGTCAAGCAAAAATCCACTACTGTGGGCAGGGATAATGAAGATGTTTTCATTATATTTAATAAAGAAGATTAAAGGGGAAGAATATAATTAAATTTTAATTTCAAAATAAATTTAAACAATTAAAGATTTGATTAAAAAATAAAATTGTGTGCCTATATACCTTTAATGAAATGTTTTTGGTGTAGAATAATGAAGATAGAGAAAAGCAAGTCAAAGAAAAACAAATGGAAACAAAAAAATGTGAATGTTCTAGGTCCAAAATCACCACTAATATGTCATTGGGATTCAATTAAAAAATTGTTTGTGAAAATTATATTTATATAAAAATTGTAAAATTAATAATAATTAATTATTATTTTTAAAAAAGTAAACAATTAATTATTTATTTGAGAGTGTAAACCTATGTTTGTTACATCAAAAATCAAATCTTTCTGAAAAATCACATTATAATTTCAAGAGTAGGGAGAATAATGATTGTGCTAATCCAAATACCTCTATATATACTCCTGAGATGCACTATAGTCAAACAAAGCCAAAAAATTAATAAAAATGAACATTAAGAAAATAATAAATATATATAATAAAATAATTATAAACCTACATAATATAATTATTTAAGTCAAACAAAACCAGAAAATTAATAAAATAAGCATTAAAAAAATAATAAATATATATAATAAAATAATAATAAAGCTAGATAATATAATTATTTAAATAGAATCAAAAGTAAAAACAATTAAAATAAAAAATAGACCAACCAATGAACATAAGTGAACAATAATAACAATTAAATTATTAAATAAATAGAAATCTAAACCAACAAATAACAAAACTACACAATTTTTACCTATTCTAATAAAATATTATTATTTAAATAAAATAATGAATATATATAATAAAATAATATTAAATTTAAATAATATAATAAGAAACCTTTTTTAATTAACTAAACATAATACAAGCGTTAAAACAAAAAATTTTCGCGCGCGCTAGCTCGCTCCGCTCTCGCTCCTCCTCCGCCCTCGCGCCCTCTCGATCGCGCCCCTCGGGCCGCCGCAGCCTCCAAGGCGCCGCGTTCCGCCCCGTCCGGCTCGCCCGTGAGCGGGGCCTATCATGGAAGACCGAAGTGACCGTATCCTCCGCCTCCGGAGGTTACGGCTTTTAGGGAAATGATTGCGAATGCTCCCGAACGCCCTCCATCTCAGTCCCAGCAGAAATTTGTGAAAAAACTGGACTCAATCCCCACAGTGGCTCTCCCCGAAGGAGACACCTGCAAATCGGCTCTGAATCTGGCGGAGAGGGGTCTCATAGGCCAGTTCACGGGCCTCTGGCCCTCTCCCAAATCAGTTGAGGAATGGACTCAAAGGAACTGGAAGCCTCTGATCAAGGAGGGAGTCAATAGCTACTTCGTAGGTAAGGGTTTCTTTGTGTTTGTCTTTGAAAACCCGGAAGACAAAGGATTAATCTTCAGAAACGGGCCATACTTTATGGGCCCTCAGGGCCTTTACCTAAACAAATGGTCCCCTGACTTCGACCCCACTCAGGATGTTCCCTCGGCAGTCCCAGTTTGGGTTAGACTCCCTCACTTGCCTCTCCACTGCTGGAATCCAAATTCTCTCCAGACCATAGGAAATGCTTTGGGAAAATACATAGACCAGGCGGTAAGAAAGGATCAGCACTCATGTGCCCGCATCTGCGTAGAAGTAGATCTCGAAGAAGGATTACCGGAAGCAATCAAGCTCACTGTTGCTGGGTGGACGCATGTCCAAGAGCTGGATTATGAACAGCTGCCTTTTAAATGTAGGCACTGCCACGGGCACGGTCACTTCGCAAAGCACTGTAAGAAGAAGGCGGAGGAACAGGCGGATAAACAAAATGGGGAACAATGGACCCTAGTCCAAAGAAACACTAGCTCAAAAAAAGGCACAGGCAAAGGAAATATGACTGGAGGTCAACCAAGCTCCAAAAGCAACCAAG